>JAJHZJ010000055.1:4399830-4569830 GCA_023548195.1 Bettongia penicillata ogilbyi | reverse complement strand
CTGGGAATAGCTAAGTCATTCATAATTCTTCCTCAAACAATGTTGCTGTTACTGTGTACAATGTTCTCCTGGTTCTGTTCACTTCATTATGTATCAGTTCACATATTTTCAGATTTTTCCAAAATCATCCTGCTTGTCATTTCTTAGAGCACAATAATATTGTATTATAATCATATACCACAACTTGTTTAGCCATTCCCCAGTTGATGCTTTCCAATTCTTACCCATCACAAAAAGAGCTGCTACAAATATTTTTATACAAATAGGTCCTTTTCTCTTTTTTTGGATGTCTTTGGGACATAGACCTAGCAGAGGTACTGCTGGGTCAAAGGGTATGCACAGTTTTATAGCCCTTTAGGTATAGGAACAACAGCTTTTTATAAAAGTTTATTTCATGGGCAGCTAGGTGGCACAAGGATAGAGCACCAGCCCTAGAGTCAGGAGGACCTGAGTTCAAATACTCCCTCAGACACTTGACATTTGCTTTGATACCTTGGGCAAGTCACTTAACCCTGATCACCTCATCATGCCCCTCCAAAAAAAAAAGTCTATTTTCTAAGATATACATGGCCAGATAAACAACATGCTCCCCACCAAAATCAGGGTTAAACCCTTTCCTCTACTCATCTACTTCCCATCTACTTAGTTGCTAGGAAGAGAGAATTTGAACTTAAAGTGGTTGATATAAATACATTCCCTTAACCCCCAACCTGGGCAGTAAGTCTAGTGAGGATACATACCTCCCAGTAACCCTAAGTAGTGATCTGCTTGATCCAGCTCAAGCAAGAGCTAACCCAGCAGATCAAGGGAATCAGTGACATCATCCATTGGCTATGCAATACATAGAAGTAAACTTGTAGGGCAGTTCATGAAGGGAGGGCGCTTCTTGGCCTTGGCTTCTCTCCTCTGACGCAGCCACTACCCTGGAGCAGATGCCTACCTTTATCATCTCACACCTAGCCTATTGCAACAACTTGCTGATTGGTCTTGTATTTCAGGTGTCTTCCCATCTCAGTCCATCTTTCATTCAGTTGTTAAATTTGTCTTCCTAAAGTGCAAATCTGATCATGTCACCACCATCCTACCCCACTCAATAAACTCCAGTGATTCTCCATTACTTCCAGTATCAAATATAAAATCCTCTGTTTGGCATTTAATGCCTTTTTAAACTGGCTCCCTCCCATCATTCCTGGGCAGCTATGTGGCACAATGGATAGAAGAACCCTGGGCCCAAAGTCAGGGAGTGCATCTTCCTGAGTTCAAATGTGGCTTCAGACACTTATTAGCAGTGTGACTCTGGACAGGTCATTTAGTCCTGTTTTCTTCATTTGTAAAATGAACTGGAGAAGAAAATGGCAAACCACTCCATTATCTTTGCCAAGAAAACCCCAAATGGGATCATGGAGAGTTGGACACAACTGAACAGCAAAAACTCCTACCTTTCCAATCCTTTTACATCTTACCCCAACTACTTGGTGATTCAGTGACACTGGTCTCCTTGTTGTTCCTTGCACAAGACACTCCATCTCCCAACTCAAGGCAGTTTGTCCAGCTGTCCCTCATGCCCAGAATGCCCTCTCTACTCACCTCTGCCTTTTGGTTTTCCCTGGCTTCTTTCAAGTCCCAGTTAAAATCTTAACTTCTACAACTGTTTCTAGTACCCCTTAATACCTTCCCTCTGTTGATTATTTCCAATTTATCCTACATGCATCTTACTTGTATGTAGTTGTTAGCATGTTATCTTCCCTCATTAGACTGTGATCTCTTTGAGAGTCAGGACTTTTGCCTTTCTTTGTATCCCTAGTGCTTAGCAAAATGCCTATAACATAGTAGGCACTTCTTAAATGTTTGGGCAATTATGTGGTAAAGTAGATAGAATGCCAGCCCTGTAGTCAAGAAAACGCATCTTCCTGAGTTCAAAATTGGCCTCAGACACTTATTAGCTGTATGACCCTTGGCACAGTGGGTAGAGGAACCCTGGACCCAAAGTCAGGGAGTGCATGCTCCTGAGTTCAAATCTGGCTTCAGACACTTATTAGCTGTGTGACTCTGGGCAAGTCATTTAGTCCTGTTTTCTTCATTTGTAAAATGAACTGGAGAAGGAAATGGCAAACCACTCCAGCATCTTTGCCAAGAAAACTCCAAAAGGCAAGACACTTAACCCTGCTTGCCTCAATTTCCTCTTCTGTAAAATGAGCTGGAAAGGGAAATGGCAAACCATTTCATTATCTTTGCCAAGAAAACCCCAAAAGGCAAGTCACTTAACACTACTTGCCTCAATTTCCTCTTCTGTAAAATGAGCTGGAAAGGGAAATGGCAAATCATTCCAGTATCTTTGCCAAGCAAACCTCAAATAGGATCACCAAGAGTCAGACACAGCTTAAAAACACTGGACAGCAGCAAATGCTTATTAACGGATTGACTGGTCTGTATAGCATAGCCAATGATGAAACCACTCCCTTTCTAAACTAGATCCTTGCTGAGATCCTTGCTGAGAAAGATTAAGTATCTTTTCTCAGGATTGCTGCCCAATTTCTTCCCCACACTTGGCTATTGCTGCCACCACTAGTCTGGGTTATCATTGGGGAACCCTGGATTACTTTGATGGATATCTCTGTCTCATCAGTTGCTTGGATTTTCCCATCTCCAGAGATTCATTCATCTAAGATCATGAAGGGAGAAATAACGCATGAACATAAGAACCAAGTGCTCATGTATATATGATAACCATGTGAAAGATAAGGCCGCCAAAGCTGCTGCCCCTCTCCCCACCCCATTGGGGGTTTACAAGCTGTTATTCCTCCTTGAAATCTGTCAGGGTAGAGGTGGAGTCATCATTTTCTCAGATCTTTCATATCCACTCAGCTCCTGCTCAGGAGTCAATTAAAAGGCTTTTTTCATCACCATGCATTAAAATGACTGGAAACAGTAGAGGATATCAGCTTATGCTCTGAATGGGGAAGGATATATACATGTCCCATATGTGGACTGGAAACATGGAGGACATTTGCATATACTCTAAGAACTGGGACTTCATTGGTCAGTCCCTTGCTTACATGCTTAAAAAAAAATGAAGCAAATCCCAAAAGCACTATTTCCCCACTGAGAGTACATGCAACATTCTTTCCCTGTAGCTCCCCCCACCCCTATCTCTAAGGGAGGAGGGAAGCACAACAGCTTTCTTCTACCACGAGCTAGTGTCAACCAACTTACTGTGGGGCTTATAAGCATGTGCAAAAATTCCCTTGCTGTTTCCCAGCAGCTGGTGACTAACTCACACAGTTTCTCAAGCTGTGGCAGCTCCTGCAGGCTACTATCAACTTGCCCAGAGAAGTAAATACAAGTCAGCCACATTTAGGTCAGAAGCACTGGAAATATAGGAATACAATAATTTGAGTTGGAAATTTTATTTCTAGAGCTCTCAAAGCACTGTAAACCAAACCCAACTGCAGTGAGCTGGAAATAGGTAAGCTCTCTTCTCCTCCCATGGCCATGAAGTTTTTTTTTCCCCTCTCGGGGCATACTGTCCCATCACTGTGGTCCTTGGATTATTTGATCAGTGCGTAAGATTCAATAGTTCTGAGGTTTATGAATGTACACAGTGTGTTGAAGAATTCTGCTCAGATATACATGGGACTAAACAGCCTTACTAGGATCCTTACAACTCTGAGATTCTACTGTCAGGAAAACAGCGGTGTACAAGGCAAGTCTATGGAAAATGGGCCACACAGAAATATAAGCCCTTCTTTTCTCTCTAGCAGGAAAGAAGGCTGTGTATATGTCAGGATAAAGGCACAATTATAGAAGTTTGTCCCTGAAGAAGAGATCAGAAAATTCTGCAACAGATAGGAGGAAGGAATAAGTGTGCAGGGATAAAGTCACTTAAAAAAAGTTTTCAAAGCATCAATAAAACATTAAAAATACACAAAAGAAAACAAAAAGAAATCTAGAAGGGGGACACAAAGTAGGTAATTTTGTGACTATCTTGTTAAAAGTAATACACTTTAAAAAAAAAAAAAGGAAGAGGTCTAATGAGATTACCTCTGTAGCCCATTCCAGCTCTAAATCGATGATCCTAATTTATTGAGAATACATTTTAATGTTTTATATGATCACACATGTATAACCTATATCTGATTGCTTATCACTTCAGGGAAAGAGGAAGAGAAGACAGGAGAGAATTTAGAACTCAAAACTTTTTTTTAAAATGCTAGAAATTGTTTTATCATGTAATTGGAGGTAAATAAAAGATATTAAATTTTACAATAGAAAAACAAAGAGAAGAAAATATATCTCCCCTGCCCCCAAGTTCATTGGAGATGTAAGGGACTATGATTGTAAAGCAGCATATATACCAGGACTTTTTGGGTTACAAACCCTCTTGGAAAACTAGTGAAGGTAATGGACTCTTTCTCAGCATACTATTTTTTAAAGAATTAAAGGAAATGATAAATTTCAGTTTAGTAGTTAGTGAAAATAAAGATGTATTTTTTTTCCCTTGAAATCTATCCACAGATCCCTCTGGGGTTCTGTACACACCAGAGTGAAAACTCACTATCTTTATTGTCACTCAGTGGATTTGTTAGTTTTGCTGAGTTGTTTTTTCTCTTCTCTTTATTTTTTATTTATGTTTTCTTGTGGTTGTATTACAGGATGAATTCATGGATCAGGAAGAAGGAAAGAATATATTCTTCCTTAGAAATAAATGATCAAAAAACAAAAGATATCCATAAAAATTTAACATTTAAAAATACACGAGCATGATTTCTCTGTGCTGAAGTACAATACCTAAGTTTTTGTATTTTTTGGAGGAGGGCATGATGGAAAAGAGCAGCTAGGTGGCACAGTGGCTAGAGTATAGAGCCTGGAGTCAGAAAAACCTGAGTTCAAGTTTGGCCTCAGATACTTATTAGCTATGTGACCCTGGGCAAGTCACTTCACCCTGTTTGCCTCAGTTTCCTTATCTGTAAAATGAACTGGAGGAGGAAATGGCAAACCATTCCAGTATCTTTGCCAAGAAAACCTCCAAAAGAAGAGGTTGACAGAACTAAAAAACTACTGAATAACCACAACAAAAATGATGGGAAAAGAGCCAAGGAAGAAAGCAATAATGACAGGTATATAGGGCTTTCAATACATCATTTCACTTGCTTTTCACAATAAACTTGGGAAGCAGGTACTACATAAGTACTACAGGTGTTGTTATCATTGTACCAACCTCAGAGATAAGGATTTAGTGACTTGTCCACATTCACACCACTAGTAAGTGCTAGAAGGCAGGATTTGTACCTGCGTCTTCTGAATCCATTCTCACTCTCCTGACCACTACACCATACCATAGTGTTACTCACCCCCACTTATCAGCTAAACTAAAAGAGATCCAAGCCTCAGTTTTCTTCACAAAATGTGGTGACAATAACAGTTGCATCAACTAGTTGGCAGATTTGTTATAAGAAAAGTACTTTGTAAACCTTAAAATTTTCATGGAAATGTAAGTTAAGAGTAAGAGTGCTATCATTATTATTTTTAAATGATGCAAACACTACTAATTTAGAGACATTTACAGGGTAACATTTAAATATGTACATTTTGGGGGTGAAAATATTGTCCCCTTTTGGAAAATGAAATATTCCTGAGAGGAAGAAGATCTCATTCAGACACTGATACCTAAGGAGGGACCAACTGAGCAGAGCATTGGTCTTTGAGAGGATGAAGACATTGACCATGCAGTACATGAGTCAGAGGACCTCTGTTCAAATGCTAGCTCTGCCACTTACTCCCTGTATGATCTTATGACCTTAAGTCACTTACGCTTTCTAGTTCTCAATTTCCTCATCTGTAAAATGAAGAATTGAAGTCAATAGTCTTCTAAAGCCTAGCCCTAAATCTGTGATCTTAGCTTCCCACCTGGGGCAAAGAGGAGGTGCTGAAAGAAAGGGGTGCTGATGAAACAAACTTTCCCACCTTCCTTGTCCTGAAACCCAGGTGGCTTCCCCTGCCAGTAATTTTTGGGGCTGAATGGGAAGTCACATTGTTTGAGTCTAAACAAGACTTTATATTTATATTTAATTATATTTAATAGACAATTGGGTCACTGAAACATATGTAATGGAAAAGAACATTGGACCAGGATACAGGAAGCAAGTTTTCTCATCCCGTGTCAGTTACCAAATGGTTATATGGTGATGTATCACTTTACTTGCCCAGGCCTCAGCTTCTTTTTGTGTAAAATAAAGGGGTTGGACCAGACAATCTCTAAAGTACTCATCAGCCCTACTGATCTATTGCCTGTTTTCTATGCCCATTAATTCAGTATTCTGTTAAGATAACCTTCCTTATTTCAGTGATATAGCTTATAATAGCTTGATGCTGAACTTAGTCAAAAAGTGACACATTTCTTTATTGGAATCCCCAGAGGACCAGTGATTTCCTCAGATTAGAGAACTACAAATGTGGGGATTCCTTTCAACAACCTGTCTATGATTTCTCAGCGAAGCTCATCTAAACTCTGAGAATCCTTACCCTGATTCCTTTTCCCCAGAGCTTGGTTACATGTCTCTTTCAGGGGTCAGAGTAATTCTCTAATGCCTTCAGTTTGAGCCCCCACCAGTGTGCTATCCCCGCTAAGATTGTCAGTTGTGAATCAATTTAGTAAGCCAACTTCAAGTAGCTTTTAGAAAGGGGTAATTACTAAGCTGGTAAAAATAAGAGCAGTTGATATAAAACTTCCTTCCAAAAGCCTGTAGTATACTTTTTTACTAAGGTATAAAGAGTTCTGGAGAATGTGGGCTCTAGCTTCGAAAGGACATGTGACACAGATGACTCATAACATGTGGTTACTGGAAGTCTTTTTCTCTCCAACTGTGAGTTGCTTAAAAAATTCCCCTTGAGCATGGTGAATCTGGATCCACCTGTTCTTGGCCTCAAATGCAGACAATGTTACCAGTAAGTCTGGCAAGCTAACAATAGGAAGATAGAAAACCTAAAATCTTCCAGATTCTTTGAAATTCACAAGATTCTTCTCTGGCCAAAGAGGGGAAGGAGAAAGAGACCTGGCCTTGGAGAAGAAACCAAGGCCTTCTTTTCCTCTCCAGGCAATTCATTCTCAAGAGGTTTAGCTAGAAATGCAATGTTCTTTCCAATTTCTGTAAGTCGATCCTTTCTCTTCTGGCTTAATAACTTATGCATGATCTCTTGGCTATGACCAAATTTCCTATCCAAATCTGATTCTTGTACATCCATTGCAGTATGAAAGCCTCTAAGTACTTAATCTTGGTACTATGATTGACTGGGACTTATTCTTAACTAGTTAAGGTAGCATGTCTAAAGGGGGATTGGGTGGTATCAATCTTACCTTTCCAATAAGCAAATTCTAGAGAGATGGTTGCCTAAGGCCCAGAAAGGTTAAGTCACTTATCCAGGGTCACACGGTAAGTGTCACAAACAGGATTTGAACCCAGGGCTCCCTATCTCCAATTTCAACACTCTAGCAACTATCCTGGACTGCTGAAAATTCCTCTAAGCCAAGAACAAATTACCCCCTTATAATAGTTGGATAAAACCTTAATGATTTTAAAAAGCATTTTTTGGTCACCAAGAACTGTGATCTTGGGCAAATCATTTAATGTCTCTGAGCCTGTTTCCTGGCTTATAAAATAAAGGGACTAGATAATCTCTAAGATCCCTTCCAGCTTAAAAACTATGATGCTTACCCAACAGAAAAATAGAGGGGAAGGGATAATAGGGGAGGGATGATAGAAAGCAGGACAGTTTGGGAGAGGGGGTCATCAAAAGCAAACATTTTTGAGGAGGGACAGGGTCAAAGGAGAGAAGAGAATAAACACCACCATTCTCCATCCCCCAAAGGAAAGGATGGAGGGAAATATAGTTAGTCTTTCACAACATGACTATTATGGAAGTCTTTTACATGACTATGCATGTACAACCGATATCAAATTGCTTTGACTTCTCAATGGGAAAGGAGGAAGGGAGAGAATTTGGAAATCAAAGTTTTAAAAATGAATGTTAAAAATTGTTTTTACATGCAACTGAGAAATAAGATATACAGGCAGTGGGGTATAAAAATCTATCTTGCCCTACAGGAAAATAGAAGGAGAAGAGAATAAGGGAAGGAGTGTGTGATAGAAGGGAGGGTAGATTGGGGGAAGGGGTAATCAGAATGCACGCTGTCTTGTGGTGGGCAGAGGGGAGAGATGAGGAGAAAACTTGGAACTCAAAATCTTATAGCTGTGAATGTTGAAAACCAAAAATAAATAAATAATTTTTTTAAAAAAAAGCTATGATGCTATGATCTGAACTCAAATAAAAGAGTTTTTCCAGTCAGACTCAGACTGTGGGAATTAGCTAAGCCTATGCTCTGCGATGGAATATACCTGCCCTCAGAAGCTGGAGTGCTTAACTTCAATTTTATCTTTTTCTGATGCACTTAAAGGCCATGGGCTACAATGTTCAAACTCAACAAAAACAGAGAATGGAAGAATTTGGGCCACAAAACTACACTTTTTGTGTAAAAACAGAGCTGTAACAAGGATCCAGCATGAAGTGGGGAATCCTAAAATCATATGTAACTCTAGAGTTGGAATGGTCCTCAGGGGGTGTCTACTTCAAACTCCCTCATTGTACAGAGGAGGCAACTGAGGCACATGAAGGGAGAGGAACTGTCCAGATCACAGAGGTAGTAAGACCATCAAGGGAAGGATTTGAGCCGTGGGACTCTGGCTCAGCAGTGTGCACATTTTCTAGCCTACCTGGGACAATGAAGAAAACATTGTATTTCAAGTCTAAAGGCCTATGTTTGAGAGCCAAGTCCTCTACTTACTTAGTCATGTGATTATACAAAAAAAATCACTTAACCTCTTTGGGCCTAAGGTTTCATTTTTGAAAAATGAGAGATTTGAACTAGATAATGTCTGAGGTTTCCTTCTAGTTTTAATAGTCTATGATACACATTTTCAAATAGTAAAACAAAGGACATGGTGGTAGGAACATGGAAATATAGCAATCTTGTTCACTTCTGCATAGGAATGGTAAATGTTAAAGCCCTAAAATTGATATAAATTGGTTCTGGCCTCTGAATTACTCTGGTGTAAGTGCTGATAATAGCTGAACACATTGCAAACATGTGCAGTGAGATTGGCCCCCAGAGAGCCACCTGGTTAACTCAGCTAAGAAGGCAGCTGGGAAGTATCTGAATCCCTCCAACCCAAGGGAAAGAGTTGGCCCTGTGGCCCCAGGCCATGATGCTCCAAATGAGCCAGGAGTCCTGGCTCAACTGATTACCTAATCTGAAGCTGGCATGTCCAGATCTTATTTCAGTCCAGTCAATGTGTTTTTTTCAGTTCATAATTTTCACTTTTTTCTTCCCATTGGAATAAAAAAAGGTCTTGTTTTCCTTTTTCTCACAATTGAAATTTTAAGCCTTTTTTCTTCCATTCAAATAGTATTCTAACAGATTAAAAGGCTTTGAATGCTCAAAGCCTGCATCTACATGACAGAGAACAAAAGCTTTGGCGAGGCTGTCTGGGAAAGCCCAGTCTTAATGTGAGAATGGAGTTGCATCTACTCCTCTGCCTCCCAAAGGGAAGTGCTCCAGACAAAAACAGTCTGTCTGCCAATGGGTCAGGTTCCTATTATACTTCATCTATACAGACCCTCAAAATCACAAAATGGAGGGAGAGGAAAATGTCTGGGAGCAAACACCACAGTCTCTTTGAAAGACAGTTGCTTGTCTCCTTCAGGATGGGCCTCTCTTTCCCCAAACAGGTGGAAATCTATACATTATGAATCTGTAGGAGGCAGTGTGGGGAAATGGACCAAAAGCATCCACCAGCTAAGTGGGCAAATAACTCAACTACTAAGTTCCCCAGGCAATTTTCCAGGATTTATCTACTAACAAACATTGATTAAGTGCCAGTTATATGTTGGGTAATGTACTAGGCCTGCGGTCATAGAAATCCTTGCTGTCAGACATATTGTAGTCATTTGTTCTCTAAGAGGACCATGACATCAAGGAGGTGATGCCATGACATGCAAGTGAATAGGATTTAAGTGAGGTAGGGCTGTGCCAAGTCACCAGCCTCACTTTCTCCTCTGGAGCCATCTGACTCCAGTAATCAGATATGGATTAGGATGACTGGAAATGACCCGGGATGCAGTGACTTTTGCAAGCAAAGGTTTTTAACAGGTCTCAGTTTGCCCTCACTAAGGAAACAGCAGCTAAAGCAGGTCTACAAAGAAGTAGGGATGAGGGAGAAAAAAATATTCTAGAAGCGAGTTGATTCAAGTCAATTTGATTCAATAAGAATTTATTAAGTACCTACTCTGTGCAAGGCACTGGAGATGATGCTAAGACAAAAAAAATAAAACTAGTCCCTGCCTTAGGGGAACGTTCTACCGGAACATCCTATAAGTAGGATTGAAGTTGAAGGACAAGACAAAATCTGCCTCCAAAGTGTTATCTACATTGCTGATTATTTTGTGATACTTTTAGAATATTCATTTGCAAAGATGAAACTAAGTGGTTACAGACCAGGATAACGTACCAGGGGGGAAATGACCAAAGTATTATATTCTATAAATGCCTAAAATAAATAAGGTTTAACAGCAATGACCATAAAAATGAAGTTGATGGTTTGGTTTTTTTTATACTGACAATGTTTGCAGAGGAAAGGGGAGAGAGACTAGGGGAGAAGTCAAGAGGTGCTTTATCCCCCTGTTCAGTTTTTATCTCTGGCCATGGAAGACAGCCTGTTTGATTCTGAATGTTATTTTCAATTCAGTTCAATTCAACAGACATAAACTCTACTTGTAGCCAGAGCATGATGGGAGAGGGGCAAAGCTAGCCAGATAAATCAGTCGCTACCCTCAAGGAACCTAGAGCCTAGTAAACTGATAGAGGGGCAGGTAGGTGGTACAGTAAATAGAGTGCCAGGCCTGAAGTCAGGAAAACTCATCTTCCTGAGTTCAAATCTGGCCTCAGACACTTTAGCTGTGTAACGCTTGACAAGTCACTTAACCCTGTTTGCCTTAGTTTCCTCATCTGTCAAATGAACAGAAGAAGGAAATGACAAAATACTCCAGTATCTTTGTCAAGAAAACTCCAAATGAGGTCACGAAGAGTCAGACACAACTAAAAATGTCTGAAAAACAACAAAGGCTCATATAACTCACAACCATTAGCAAATAACTAAATACAAAATGAGTGATAAGGACATAGGCAAGGTGTAAATAGAGTGCTGCAGGAAGTCTGAGCTCATTATTAACTGATAATCCTTTGAGTCTAGCCTGCAATTTAATTTTTTTTTGATAAAGATTCATTATGCTAGGCATCACAGACCCTGTTTTCACTTGTGGTCTCTAGTATCTTTTCATAACACAAAGAGGAAACCCTATTAATGGATGCTAACACATCTGCTGAAACATGGAAGTGAAAGTTGTCTCTTTCCTATTTCCACTTTCACTCCTATAACTCAAGCCTTAGTCATTTCATGGCTGTTTTTGTTTTTCTGTTTTTGTTTTTTTTTTTTGCGGGGGGGCTAGTCTTTCTTGGGGACAGGCTGCTCTAGACTTATCCCTTGGGAAAAACAGCATAGCATAATAGAGTGCTGGATTTGGAGTCAGGAACACCCTGGGTTCAAATCCCTATCCTGGTTTTTATTACCTAGCTACGAGATCTGTTTTCTCAACTGCAGAAGAAGAGGGGTTGGAACCTTGGGCCTCTAAGGAACCTTCCACCTCTCTTTATGGTCCCACAATTCCTTTCTTGCTTGATTCTCCCTTTCTTGTATGGAGTCTTCCTAGAACCTTTTCTTAGAAGCTTCTGTGTTCCAGGAAACCTCCATATTTGGCACCTTCCAGGCTGGGATACCAGAGGTGAAAAATCAACTAAGTGACCTTGAACAACACCCTTCCCCTCTTAAAAAAAAAATCTTGGCCTATCTAAATGCCCACTGCTTGCAAAGTAAAGTATTAGATACAAGTAATAGAAAGATGAAATAAAATCCATTCTCTACCTATCACTCCAATACGACTAGAAGCAATGATATTTTCATCTTCTTATTAAATTTTTTATACATTTATTTAGGAGTGATTATCCACATCCTTTTACAGACAAAAAGCTGAAGCAAAGACATGTATATAGTTATAAATTCCAGTCAAGTAGTCATTTAGTCAACCACAGTCAGAGGTATGCTGGTAAATGTTTAACAACCAACTCTCCAGAAAAAAACCTTTTCTGAAGAACACACTTTAAAGTGTAATGTGCACTATTAACATTTTCTCCATCACTTTCTTAAGTCTAGACAATCAAACAAACAGTAAATCAAGCCCTGATTTGTAGTATTTGTTTTCCAAGGGGTAAATGCTCACACTGAAAATTTAACAGTCAGCTCTTGGTATTGTTTCAAGCTGGCTCCAGCATGCCTTTCACCACAGTTCACAAGAACCTCAACTGTTAGACCTTTAAATGAAGGTAAGAGCACCATGCAATAGAACTGAGGACTGAGCATCAAGAAACCTAGGCAGATCTGCCTCTGCTCTTAACTGTTGGGTAGTCAGAAAAAAATCACATACCCCTTTAGGCTTCAGTTTCCACATTTATAACATGATGAGGTTAGAATGATGTGATGCCTGAAGCTACTTCTACCTCTACTCTGTGATACTGACCATGAATTAGGGGTTAACTAAACAGATCGTGTGCATGAATTTTATGGAATATATCTCTGTTATGAAAAATGAGAACTTTGAGGTTGTCACCTATCCAGGAACCCAAACTGCAAAACTCTGTCAATTTGGAGCTTTCTCTGAAACATGTGTTTCAACTGAAAGAGCTGCTAGATAGATTCTTCATGCAGAACTATCCCTCTTGGATGCCCCAGTTCTGTTAGACTCCACTAGAGAAAAATTAGCATTTTTCCTTTTGTTTTATGTTATCATTGGATAGTCAGTTTTCCAAGGTGTTTCTTCTACAATGCAGAACAGTTTTTTTTGGAGATAACTGCTGTATGGTTGGATATTTATGTATTAATATCTGTTATATTACTGTATTCATAATAATAATTAACCATTTAAATGGAATCTTAAGGCTTATGAAGCATGTTTCATATGCCATTTGACCCTCACAACAACCCTGTGAGATAGCTACTATTATTACTGTTTTCACTTGTCAGTCTAGGAAAACAGACGCTGAGAAAAAGGTTTCCTTACTTGCCTAGGGTCTCACAACTAGGAAATGTCTAAGGCAGGTTGTGAAGGGGAGCTAATATGGCAAGAGTGGATTTTTCATCCCTAGAATACCGATGCCTAGCAATTCTTTGAGAGGACACTAGAGGTGCTGGTTCATGGATTTTGTTCTCCAGTTTTGAGGGCATCTTGTCTGCTTGCTTTACTTTGACATAATAATATAGCTCCTTTATATAGGTTAACACATGTGATCCTTGCAATAACCCTGTGAAGGTGGAATTATTTTCCCCATTTTGCAATAAGAAAATTGAGACACAAAGTGGTTAAATGACTTGCCCAGGGTCATATAGCAAGTTATATCTGATGCAAGATTTGAACTCAGAGCTTCCTGACACCAAGTTCCATGCACTATCCACTCTTCCAGGAGATAGATTGTCTAAGTTCCTTATAGATGGCAGGTCCATGGGATGAAGCTTGCCTGCTAGTCTAGAAATCCTAAGCAATAAACCACAAACACTTTACCCATTTGAGTAAATTTTTTGACTACTTTCCCTAATGCCTTACAGCAAAGCATCTCAGAAAAGTCCATGTGGAATGATCCTCTGTTTAAATCATACTTTATTTTTGAAATATTCATTAAAATTTTTTTGAGTTCCAAATTCTTTCCTTCCCTCTAGCCCCTCCCCATCCTTTGAAAAGGCAAGCAATATATCAATTATACATGTGAAGTCCTGCAAAGCATATATGTATGTGTTAGCCATGTTGCAAAAAGAGGTAAGAAAATAAAGTAAGATTTTAAAAAATATGCTTTAACCTTCACTCAGAGCTCATCAGTTCTCTCTCTCTGGAGGTAGATATCATTTTTCATGAGTACTTGGGAATTGTCTTGAATCATGGTATTGCTGAGTAACTCACTGGGCCATCGCCAATCTTCCTGATGACTATGTGGTCAACTGGATCCAGACAGCTCAGGAGGAGCAGTGAGGCTGGTGACCAGCACAACCCTCCAACCCTCCCTCCCTCAAAACAAAGTCAAGTGCAAGTCATGTCATCATTTCTCTGATGGCGTGATCTTCTTGGGCAATGAAGGACAAACACAATATCACTGTTATTGTGTACAATGGTTTCCTGCTGACTTTGCTTTTTGTCAGTTCATGCAAATCTTTCCGGGTTTTTCCGAAACCCTCTTGCCTGTCATTTCTAGAATTCTATCAAAATCATATACCACAACTTGTTTAGCCATTCCCCAATTTATGGACATCATCTCCATTTCCAGTTCTTTGCCACCACAAAAAGAGCTGCCACAAATAGTATTTTTTTACATAGATACTTTTCCTTTTTCTTTGATCTCTTTGAGATACAGACTTAGTAGTGATACTGCTTGGTCTAAGGGTATACATAGCTTTATAGCCCTTTGGGCACAGTTCCAAATTGTTCTCCAGAATGGTTGGACTAGTTCCATGTGGCATGATTCCTAAATAATCTGGAAATAAAGTCAAGGACACAAGCCTGCTGTAGGCCTGAATATTACACTCATCTCCAAATTCATGTCTATAAAATTTTATCATTGTTTTATATATTTTTTATTTTTATAAATTTCATTTTATAAATTTAATTTATATTAATTTTGTTAATTATATTTATATTATTTAATTTTATATTACAACTTCCAAATTTTAAATTGATAACTTTTCTTAAGTTACTACATATCTTGGTGCTTGCGAAGGCCTATCCCAACTCAGAAACAATAAAGAAAAGGGAAAAATAATCAATTACCTCCCCTCAGCAGGAAAACCTCATGTCTATAGAACTCTGAGAACTTGTGGGATTCTCCGCACAGGGATTAGGGACCTGGAGCTGACTGGGAGTTGCCCCTCATTTTCAAGTGAGAAACTAGACTTTGTCTTGGTGGGTGCGGGACACCACCTGTCCTTTGAGGAGTGGGATGTAAGTGTTCTCTCCCTCTTTTCCTTTTCTCACTGAAGAGCCTCTCTACTCTGGGGTCAGTTGGATACCAAATGGGTGCTTTCCTAGAAGAGAGGAAGATCACTTACTCTCTTCCCCTTCCACTGCAGGGCCCCTTCTGCCACATAGACAGTCTGGATTCAATCCTGGGTTGGCATGCAAAAATTTCTCTGGGATCATGAAATACATAGAGTGGGTACCCAAAATTTCACCAGGTAGTCATGCAGAGAGTCTAAGAAGAGGTCCCAGCTCATCCTCACTAAAACAAATAGCCTAATTTCAAAGGAAAAAAGATGCAAAGAAAACTCCAAGGAAGATGAAGCACTGGCCTCCCTAAGTCACTAAAGAGCTATCCAGAAATTGGGAATATAGACTTTGTCAAAAAAAAAACAAAACAAAAAAACACCTCTAGTTGGTTTACTGAGCTCAGCAAATATTTAAGTGGGGTGGGGAGAGAGTATGGATGAGATGTTAGAATTTTCCTACAACCTACAACAAGGTGTAAAGGAGATGTTAAGGTATTTTCTTACAACCATTTTACAAAGTTTAAACACCTCTCTGAGTCAGAATGGAAAGTGCAGTTGGTTGCACAAACAAGTTTGCTTTAAATGGTTAAAAATCCTTTAAGCTCCTTTAAATAGTTAAACCCTTAAGAGTTCTGAGAGAAGGAGGACCCAGAAGCACTTTTGGGGAGAGATCTCTGCAAAGGAGGAGGAAAGGATTTCTCTTTCTTCCTCTTTTTGCTAAGTCATGGAATCTAGTTATAACTTACTCAGAAGAGAGACTTTCTACCTAGGAGTTCCCAAGTTCATAAGTTCAAAGAGTTGGAGGTAAAATTGAGGAAGCCAAGACGTACACTCCAGATACACACACACGCATATGTGTATGTGTAAATATACATACAATATACATTTTATATATATATATGTGTGTGTGTGTGTATATGAGAGAGAGAGAGAGAGAGAGAGAGAGAGAGAGAGAGAGAGAGAGAGAGAGAGAGAGAGAGAGAGAAAGGGGGAAAGGGAGAAAGGGAGAGAGGGGGAGAGAGTGTCACTCAAGCGCCTTAGAGGAATGGGTCCCTGGATGCAGAAAAGAGGGCTGGTTATGGAGAAGAGCAGACCATAGGAACCAGCTTAAGGACTACTATAGGAAGAGAAAAGAGCCCTGTAGTATTAGGACTGTCACTGCCACACTTGTATCCAACACATCTGATACAATTGTTCTGTGTATGAACCTGCTCTTCCCAATGATGCTATGCATGTATATTTGCGTAATGAATGCTTATGGGGGGATTCAATTTGTAGATGCTATTTCTTATTCTACCATCTTGGCAAATGTCTTCGCTAAGAGTCAGCCATGTTTACTGGCTGATTGTTAAGGAGAAGCACATTGGTAGAGGCTTATGAGGTGTAATGTTAGAAGTCCAGCCCACAGAGCTGGTTCCCTTACAACTTGGGAGTTAGAACCTGGGACTCAACCACTAGTACAATTACGAGTTATCAGAGTACACCAGATGGGGCGTTACATGATTAATATAGAAACATATAGGTAGATTTATATGAGCTCATGCAAAATGAAGTAAGCAGAACTAAGAAAACAATGTACTTAATGACTACAATGATGTAAAAGGAAAGAACACACGAAACTGAAGACTGCAAAATGGAACGACCAAGCTTGACCCCAAAGAGGTCACCACTTCCTTATATAGGTAAGGGACTAGCACATAATGCCATACTTTCTTAATAAAGTGTAGCTATTTTTTTTTGCTTTTTTATTCTTTATTATAAGACAGCTCTCCAGGAAAGAGAAAGAGAAATGATGATAATATAAAAATAGAATACATAAAATTAATTTTTTAAAAAAATATGAAATTAAGGAAAAAGTCATACTCTAACACCACTAATTTATTCTGCTATTCAGAATTCAGTGTTCTAGTATGGTACTTTCCAACATGTGGTCCCCAGACCCCAAGGTCTGTCAATAACTGCCAAGTTATTGCAAGTAGTCAAAGAATCCACACAGACTAAATAACTGTCTCACATATATATATATATATATATATATATATATATATATATATATATATATATATATACATACATAAGTATTTTTCAACATGTGTCAGTGTGTCTGGGGTCAACAAGATATAAGCATTATGTATTTTCTCAGCTAAAGGGTGCTAACAGCACAAAGTGGTTATAAAGGGTGGGGTGGGGGAAAAGAAGGTTCTGTGAAATGTTTTGATGAGAGGCAACATGGTATAGAAGAATGAGCGCTGGGACCTGAAGTTCAAAGATTTAGGTTTGAATTCTGCCTTTGACAGTTACTAGATGAATGATCATGGTCAAGTCACAGAATTTCTCCAAGTCTCAGCTTCCTTCTGGTTAAAATGAAGGAAATAACACTTACCACAACTACTTCACAGGGTAGTTGTGAGGAAAATGCAAACCTTATATGGAAATATAAGGTATTGTGATTAACCTTCAGAACAGTCAACACACAAAAAAATTGAGAAGCATTGACCTAATAGAATTCTTTCTCATCAGAGCTTTGCTTTGGATTTTCACAGTGCTAGTTACAGCTATGTCACAAGTCAATTTGCCTGACTTGGTATTGAAAATTGTTTTATAGTAGTGGTCCTGATGAACAGATAATACAACATACCTGATCCCTCCTCTCGGCAGTGAATGGAGGATCATGGGAGCAGATCATGGGAGCATCACACAGGTGAGGGTGTTGTAACAGTTGCTTTTCTTTGTTACAAGATCAATCAATTGATCAATAAATATTTATTAGTCCCCTACAATGTGCCAGGCACTATGCTAAGAACTGGGGATACAAAAAGATGCAAAAGATATGCCCTCAAGATGTTTACAGTCTAATGAACGAAACAACCTGCAATTAAATATTTACAAAGTGAGCTCTGGACAGGATAAATAGGAAGTAATTAACAAAGGGAAGGCACTAGAATTAAGAAACATTGGGGAAGGTTTTGTATTGTTGTTGTGTCTGACTCCATTTGGGATTTTCTTAGCGAAGACACTGGAGTGGTTTGCTACTTCCTACTCCAGCTCATTTTACAGATCAGGAAATTGAGGCAGACAAGGTTAAATAACTTGCTCAGGGTCACATAGTTAGTAAGCATCTAAGGCCAATTTTCAACTCAGGTCTTTCTGACTCCAGGGCTAGAATCTATCCACTGTGCCATCAACCTGCCTATAGAAGGTGAGATTTTAGTAAGGACTTAAAGGATGTCAGTAGTCAAAGCAAACAAGGGAGAACCTTCTAGGTATGGGAGACAGTCAGAGAAAATACCTGGAGCCAAGACATAAAGTATCTTGTTTGTGGAACAGCCAGAAGGCTAGTTTTACTGGATCAAACAATATGTGTTAGGGATAAGGTATAAGAAAAGAAAGAGTTCATTGGAGGTAGGGGGAGGTGAAGAAGGGGAAAGGGGGTTTCCAGAAGTAACTATGATGTAAAAACAAAAGTAACTGATAAAAAATATTTTAAGTTATTTTAAATATAGACAAATAAAATGAAGACACTGGTGATCTCTGTCACTTTTAATATTCTCTGAATCTTTGATTCACCGTTACTGACAAGTAGATCATGTGAAATAATCTTACAACCTCAGGCAGACTTTCCCTTCCTTCTCTCTTCCCCACTTGCATTTATAGGAAACCTCCCCTAGCTGTCCAAATCCTGTAAGTTCAGAGAATGTTAATTAAATTTTTAACAATTAAGAGGGCACAATTATAATTTTTTAAAAAGTCATAGTGCCTTCTGAAGCTAGATCTCAATGACTTTTGAGTTATTCATGCTTGGGGTTATCTATAGCTGTTGTCATTCTGTTCCCTTAATACTTAAATTTGTAAATCATGTTATACTTAGGCCCTAATTAGGTAAGATAAAACTCCTAACTGAAGTTCGGGCATAGTTAATGAGTATCACAGACTTAATATTTTTCTGTGTAATTTAACAAATTTTTCAAGTTTTGGAGAAATTTCTTTTTCATGTCAAATAATGTAGTACAACAGAAAGACTACAGGCTTTGGAGTCAGTGGAACCCAGTTCAGATCCCTGCTCTGACACTTATTTCTTATGAAATGCTGGGAAAATCATTAAAGCTTTCTGTGCCTCCATTTCCTCCTCTGTAAAAATGAAAGGAGAGGTGGGGTTTGACAAGTGATTATTAAGATTCCTTCTAGCTCTAAATCTATGGCCTTGAGAATCAAACAACAAGTATTTATTAAGGATCTTCTGTAGGCCAAGTACCATGATAGACCCTGGGAATGCAAACAAAAGTGAGATAATCCTGGTCTTCAAGGAACTTCCAATCCAATTTCTTCAGTGCCTACTATGTGCTAGGCACTGTGCCTATTAATTACATCCCCAATCACATTGGGGATGTAATTAATAAAGAGGAAAGTTCCTGCCCTTAAGGAGCTTACAATCTAATAGACAACACCCAAAAAGGAAGCAGGAAAAGGGAGGAGAGACTAGGGGGTTCCTGCAGTGAGGGCATCTTGTTCTCTGAAGCTGAAATCAGGCAGAGCAGTCGATGCAGATTGGAATGAGCCAAAAAGTCCAGCTTCTGATCTCTGTAAAGGAAGGCATTGGGGGAATTTGGTACTCCACTCCTCCAATCAAAAGGAATACAATATGTTCATTCATAAGCAATTATAGAACATTTGTGTTTTATAGAAGTTCCTCTTAGGACTAGTCCCACTCCCACCCCTAATCCTGAAAACTGCCCTTGTGATTTTGTTTTACCAAGAGATGACTATCCCAGGTTCAAGGTATTCTGTAGACACACCCTCCCAAAACGACAGTTCACAAGCTCCAGCTGGTGTGTTTACCATTAATAATCAGTTAGTTGAAATTGAGGTGATATCCATCAATTGGGGAATGACTGAACAAGTTTTGGTCTATGAATATAATGGAATACTGTTGTGCTATAAGAAATGAAGAGCAGGCAGATTTCAGAAAAACCTGTAAAGACTTTTATGAACTGATACTGAGTGAGGGGAGCAGAACCAGGAGAACATTGTATACAGTAACAGCCACATTATGTGATAACTGACTTTGATAGACTTAGCTCTTCTCAGTAATGCAAGACCTGAGACATTTCCAAAAGACTCATGATGGAAAATGCCATCCACATCCAGAGAAAGAACTCTGGAGTCTGAATGCAGATGAAAGTATTCTGTGTGCTCTCTTTTTTGTTTTGTTTTATTTTTTCTTTCTAATAGTTCCTCCCATTCGTTCTAATTTTTCTTTACAACATGATTAATATGTTTAATAAGAATGTATATGCAGCGCCTATTCCAGATTGTGCACTGTATTGGGGAGGGGGAAAGGGAATGAGGGGAAGAAAATTTACAACTTATGAAAGTGAATGTTGAAAATTAAAAACTAATTAATTAATTTAAAAAATTATCAGCCAGTTGATAACAGTAAGCTTAAACTGAAATGGTAGAATAAGAAAACTTTTCAGCAATAAAACTGAGGCACACTCTTCCACAAATACACACAGAATCAATGGGAAGAATGGGCATGTACAAAAACTACAGTTGTATAGAGGTGCCTAGGCAATAGAAGGAACAGATCCACATTTGGAGAGGAATGATAAAGAAGCACAGAGCTAGGTAGCATACGTGACCAAAGTAACTCGCACCTCTAGCACTGCAAGGGTCCTCGCAGATATATTCCCCCTGCATGCTGCTATGCAGTCCACCTGCTGGGCATGATTCACTTCTGGACTCTCCATACCTCAATAGGACCATCTAGCTAAGACTCCCTTCTGGCTGTCAGAATTCCTCTGTGGATTGACTCTTTAGAGTGACAATAACCTCAGAGTAAGCTGGATTTTTAAGGGCCACCAGGAGTGTGGCTGATCCTTCAGTCAGCCAAAGGCTAGCTTCCCTTTGATTGGGAAAGGGAAAATTGAGGGAGGAGTGCTTTCATACCTCCTAAAGGAGCAACAAAGTGTAAATGTTTCTTACATTTCCTTTAAGACCTTCACATTTTGTGGTCTGTTACTTGCTCCTTATATTGGTCACCAAGTGGGCTAGGGAGAATTTGATTGATCAGGAGTCCCCTGATCAATACCCCCTTCTGTTGGTGTGGTTGTTCAGTAATTTCAGTCATGTTCAATTCTTCCTGATCCCATTTGGGGTTTTCTTGGCAAAGCTACTGAAGTGGTTTGCCATTTCCTTCTCCAGTTCACTTTACAGATAAGGAAACTGAGGCAAACAAGATAAAGTTGATGGGGTGCTTGGGTGCATGTACTTGAATCCCAATTCTAAAATCACATTTCTCTCTAAAAATCACATTTCTCCCCAGCCTCAAAATACTATCCTAGGCAGTCTCTCCCCAGTCCAAGGACACAGTCTACTCCAGCAACAATTGTTATCTCCCTTCCTGATACAGTAGCCAGCTGTACCTATAGAATTTATTAGTCTGAACCAGCTGTGTGCTGGCTAAACTGAGGGTCTACTGGATCAAAACAGCATTTACTACTTGTATGCTTAGATATATGTATACTCCCTTACATTTATCTTTCTTACAAGACATTGATGAGAGCACCCTGGTATTCCTTAGTCAGTCCTGACCACTAGTTGACTTAGTGACGTTTCAGGCCTAAAACCACACATCCACGTAGCCCTGCCTTGGGCTATTTCTTGATGAACTCTAGGTAAAATACCTTTGCTATAGATACCAGAAGTGTATGTTCCTTTAAGAACTAACCACTCCTTAACTACTCCCTAATCCTGCCCTGAATCACATATTTGGCACATGTTTTACTATAGAATATCCTATCTAAGCTTTATCTGTACCCCTCTAAGGTTGCAGGTTCCCTAAGAACTCATGCCCACTGAAAAGCGTAATAAATCTTTACCTTGACCTCAACAATGCTTGAGTTCATGAATTCTCCAGACAGCCCATGCAGGGAATTCCAGTCTTGGAGTTCCTGTTACTCCCTCCCCCTGCAGCCCTCATCAAAGTGACTTGCCCAGGGTCACACAGCTAGTAAGTATCTGAGGCCAGATTTGAATTCATGAAAATGAATCTTCCTGACTTCACAGTGAGCACTCTATCTACTATGCCCCTAGCTACCCTCCTCCTACTATATAAAATAATAAATACAAAGTGATTGGGGAGGGGCAAAAGAGGTGGCCCTTGAGACCAGGATGTTTGGGGTTCCAAGAGGTAGCAGGTCGGGCGGGAAAAATCTTCTAAACACAGAGGCAGAAGATGGGATATTGTATACAGGGAACAGCAAAGAGAAGAGTTTGATGCCACCAAAGAACACGTGAATGGAAATAAAATGTAATTAGTCTAGAAAGGTAGGCTGGAGTCAGATTGCCAAGGGCTTTAAATGCCAAAAAGAGAAGTTTGTATTTTATGTTAAAGGTAATGAGAAGACTTCTTAAGCCAGGTAATGACAAGATCAGACCCGGGAAACCCAGAGGGAGATGCCCTCTCTAAAGAAACTTCAAAGAGAGAAGAGTCTGATCTTTCTTGAACTGTCTGGCTCATTATACCCCACTCCCCAAACAAAGACTATATAACCCCAAGAAAAATCTCTAAAAGAAAGCTTAGGAATGACTCATGTCTAGGGTCTCCCCAAAGGAGATTAACAAGAGCACTTTTGGAAAGTTACTCAATGTATAAAATAGTAGATAGCATGAAAAGGTCAGCTATTTATTTTCTCCACAAAGAAATGCTTAAAACTCAAAAGACTAACGTGCACATTAAATACTTAAATCGCAAAATAGTAACTATCTAACAGTACCTATCAATCAACAAGCATTTATTAAGTGCCTACTATGTACCTGACATCATAGTAGGTAGGCACTGGAAATTCAAAGGCAAAAAAAAAAAATTGTTCCTTCCTTCAAGGGGTTTACAGTCTAGCAGGAGGACACATGTCTCCTTGTATCTACAAAATAGTAACAAGGTGATTTGGAGGCAAAACACTATCCAGCAGGAGTTGTGGATTCGGAACTGATTACAAAGAAGCTTACAAACATATATAGAAAGTACATGTGGCATCGGAAGGATTCGTGTGACCCCATTATACTCTCCCAAGGAGTTGATACTTAAAACATAAAATACTTTATTGGGCTGATGAACAGATACTTCATTTCCATCTTGGTCTACACAATTTGGGCAGCAGCTCAGTCTGGTGAGAGGAGCTAGTTGCTCCTAAGGATCAATAACCCCAGGATCATGGTTTACCCTCCTGACAACAGTTTTCTTCTCTAAGAAGAGATGTTGCTACAGAAAGTTCTTCTTCCTGCGACCGCTCAGGCCTCTCAATGACTCTGGAGATCTCCAGCTCCTGAGGTGGCTGCCAAAGCTGGAAATGTTCATCTCACGATAGCTGTGCAGTCATCTATACTTAAAGAAGAAACATAAAACAGAACTAGCAGCCAGAGACTTGAGGTCAGGATAAGAATGAGATCAGGATAAGATTGGGATGGTAGGAGGGAAGGGAAGAAGTAAGAAGGGAAGGAGGAAGGGAGGAATAAGGGAAAAATGAAAGGAAAAAAAGACTTAAGTACCTACTAGGTGCCAGGCACTGTGCTAAGTGCTTTATAAATGTCATCTAATTTAACCTTCACAATAACCCTGGGAGGTAGAGGCTATTTTACAGTTTAGAAAACTGAGTCAGACAGATGTAGGTGACTTTCTCAGGTTTATTCAGCCAGTATGTTTCTGAGGGCAGGTTTGAACACAGATCTTCCTGACTCCAGCATTTTATCCACTGCAATACTCTCTCCTCCTAGATGGAAGGAAGGATAGAGTGTCTTTTGTCCTTACATGCTTGAAAGAGGGGAAGAAAGGATGAGAATGAAAATGTTTTACCTTTTAAGCCTGGTCTTCTTGGTTCAGTAACCAATCTTCTTCTGGTGCATCACTCCCACGCTCATTCACAGGCTTCAAGGAATCAATTAGGTTCTCTGGTCCCACATATCCTTCAGCAAGATTCATCATACTGAATTATGGGATCCACTGGAAGGGCCAAAGCAGAGGCTCAGCTCCATGCATGATCCATGGGTCATTCCCTGCAGGCTCAGCTCTATGGGAGATACCTCAGACCAAAAGATCAGAGGGTTCCCCTGATTACCCTCATTGTGACAAGTGCTTTAGGAAATTTCTTTGGCAAGCAAAAAGGCAAGGCAATAAGTATTTGCTATGTATTTACTATGTACAAGGCACTGTGCTAAGTATTAGAGATATAAATATAAGCAAAAAAAAATAATAATTCCTATCCCCTGGGGACCTGACACAGGAGAATATTCTTTTCATTGCTTTTTTTTTTGAAGGGAAAAGGCAGGGCAAGTGGGGGTTCAATGACTTGCCCATGGCCACACAGGGTAATAAGTCTGATGCTAGGTTTGAGCTCCAGTCCTCCTGATTTCAGGGGTGGTAGCTCTCTTCACTGCACCACCTAGCTGCCCCATAGGAAAAGAGTCTAGAAGAGAATTGGGATGGGTGAGGGCAAGTGGAGGAGGGAGACATGGTGTCGAAGTCGGTAGAGTCAGAAGTACATCTGGGAGGGGAGTACATCATGGCCAGGAGAGTTTCTCCTCAAAATGGAGACCTTGAAAAGAACTCATCAATGGGAGAAGGAGCCTGGTATGGCAGAAGAATATTGCCTCAGGTTCTGAGGAGTGGGGATAGATGGGAAAATAGAAAGAGGCAGAATGGAAAGAAACAAATTAGGAGGCTATGGCAGTGGTGGAATGGGATGAAGGATTTGGACTAGCAAGGTTGTGTTAAGTGGATAGAGAGAAGGGTATAGATGGGAGAAATGTTGAAAAGAAAGAATTTACAGGACTCAACAGTTGATTGTATATGGGAATTGAATGAGGATAAAGTGGAGGATGACTCCAAGGTGGCCAGTATGGGTGATTGGAAGGATGAAGATGCTCCCAATAGAAATAGATAAAGAGAGGAATAGGAAAACTTTTTCAATGTCATTCTACGCTGGGACCAAACCACCAAATATTGTATTCTCCAACATCGAGTTCTTCACTTTTGAATCATCTCATACCCCAGCCTGATGAATGAATATGAAATTGAGTACCCACAACATGTATTTACTGTTTCATAATCATTTATTTAAATTTTCACAGATACGTGTGTCTTCTATCAGCTACTTAACTGATTGATAGAATCAGTAGGGAAAATACCCAGTGCTGTCACAGAATCACAAATGGTAGAGGTGGGAAACATCTCAGCAATTATGTAATCCAGTGGCTCTCAAAGTGTGGTCTGTGGACTCCCAGGGTTCCCCAAAGCCCTTGCAAAGGATCTATGAAGTCAAAACTATTTTCATAATAACATTAAAACTTTACCTATCAAAATACTCCTTTTTCAGATAACCTGTCTATGAGAGGCCAGATTTTCTTTGTACACACATCAACATATCACAACAGATTGAATGCAGAAGTAGATATAAAAATCTGTCTCCTATTAAGCTAAACATTTGCAAAAAGCAAGCGATAAGTAAAACAATGTCATTTGTCTCACTAAATTTTTTGTATGTCAAAATATAGTTGCTTCTCATAAAAAAATCTTTTTAATGTTGACATGTAATAGATATTATCTTTTTAAAAATTAATTTGTTTTCAGTTTCCAACAATCACTTACATAAGTCTTGAATTTTCTCCCCTTCCCTCTCCTTCCCAAGATGGCATGCAATCTTATATGAGTTTTACACATACATTCTTATTAAACACATTTTTACATTAGTCATGTTGCATAAAAGAATTAAAATGAATGGGAGAAACCATGAAGGATATTGTTATCTTAATGTATTATTATCTTAAAATAGTCTTTAAAATGTATCCATTGTAATTTCAAATGCAGTAAGTATCAATAGATATAACCCCTTATAAACAAAAGTTTTTGAGGATCCTCCATCATTTTTAAGAGTGTTAAAGGATAAATGACTGTTAAAAATATTTTCAGTGTAACTGGGAAATATTTAATGAAATAAATAAAAATATGTTTTAAAAAATTTTTTTAAAAAAAAGGTTTTTAAAATAAAATAAGTTGAGGGGTCCTGAAGTCAGTAAGTTGAAGAATCATTTTAATGAGGAAGAATCTGAAGCCTAAAGAAAGAGAATAACTTGTTCAGGCTGATCAAAGCAGTTGGACTAGGATTAAAATGTGGATTTCTGACTCCCTAAACAGCATTCTTTTCACTATACCATACTGTAGTTTTTCCTGGTTTTTAAAAAAAAAAATTCTCAAAGAAGCTTCCATGATGCTTCACTATTTCAAGTCAACAGAAGTGTATTCATCACCTTCTGCATGCAAGGCATTGTCCTCAGGGATGGGACAGATCAATACACCACAGACTCTTCCCAAGGAGTTCAGTGTACATGCAGCAAGGGCTACATAAGCATAGACACAAACCACAGTGACAGGAGAGAAAGTGAGCTAAGGACAGAGGAGACGCCTTAATAAAGTTCTAGGGGAAATGTAAAGAGGAAATAGAAACTTTAGCAGAATAAGTTAGAAGAAACAAAATTCTTTACAAAATGACCACAACAAATAAAAGAACACAACACTGACTTTTGGACCCAGGTCAATGTGATGGAGTGTTGGTTGATAATGGGTACAAAATAAGGCATGTAATGAAACTGCTGCAGGTGGGCGTTCTCGCTAACCCATACTGAACTCTACATGGTCCCACCACTACCCCATCAATGAACAGGTCAAGAAATAAAGAAATCTGCCATTCCTTTAGTTAGTTCCTCGGTGTCCTTACATAAAGTAACCATCTCCCTGCTGGCCTGGCTCCAGAATCTCTTCATCATACTCAGTCTATTCATTCTGCTTCCGCTGGTAGAGATGCTGAAAGGGCCAGTCGTAGCTGGCCTTCTCCACCTTCCTTTCAGCCAGAAGGCCCCTCTATTGGATTCCCTTCGACTTCCTTGTGTCTTCTCTGGCCTCCTGGTGAAGCAAGACAAAGAAACAATTCCATGGTGGCGAGACTGCTCTCTGATATCATCATTGCACATACAAGAAACCCTTTCAAGAGCATTTCTTCCCACTCCCTTTCCCTCCAGTCACCAGGTTTCTCTCCAGCCAAGTCTTTACTGGTTTTTATTTTCTTCTATTTAAATAGAAATGAAGAGGCCCTCCTGCCTCTCTCCTCACAACAGCTTACGTAGGTATTGGTAAAATAAAATTTATATTCACTTCTTTCTCTGATTCACATTGCCTCCTTTTAAAGAGACCCTAACATCTTTAGGTTAATAGCTGTTTAATGATAATTACTGTATTTTGGGGGAGGGGCAATTTAAGGGACTTTCAAAGATAGTTTTGACTATAGGGGAATTTTCATGGTAAGGACTGACTTAAGATCTAACCTTCAGGAAGTCCAAAAATGACTCTAATAGAGATGAGGACTGTGACAGGTGTTTTGACCACAGCTAGAGTCTGCTTATGTACCAGACCATGGATGTAGCATGGTTTTATAAAAAAGCTTTATTGGCATCTTGTTTCTACAGCCTTGTCTTTTAAATTTTTTTTTTAATTTATGGAATAAAATACGCATTTCCATAACATACTATAATAATTTTTTAAAAGATGATTGCACATGAAATCACAAATGTAGTATGTACAACTTGCTATTCCTTTGAAATGTATCATAAACTTTAAACATGAAATGTAATATATAATAAAATTTAAATATTTAAGTTTTAAATATATAATAAAGTTAAATATGTGATAAAGTTTAAATATATAGTACATAATATATATATATATATATGTATATATATGTATATATATACACACACACACATATATCCATGTGTGCAAAATTTTTCTATTTATCACTTCTTTCTCTGGATGCAGATAATATCTTCATATGTTCTCTATAGTTAATTTGGACATTTACAATAGTCAAAAGTTCTTAGTTGCTCAAAATGATTTTTAAAACCTTTTGCTTTTACTATGTAGAAGGTTCTTTGTCCTGTTCACTGGTTCTTCATTTCATGCAAGTCTATCCATGTTTTTCTAAGATCATCAAACTCATTTCTTTTAGCACAGTAGTATTCCATCACAATCATATACCACAACTTGTTCAGCCACTGTCCAACTGATGGGTATCCCTGCAATTTCTATTCTTTGCCTCCACAAAGACAGCTGCATGAATATTTTAAACATACAGGGGTTTTTTTCCCCTTTTTCTCTAATCATCTTTGGAAACAGACCTACTAGTGATATTGTTGGGTCAAAGTCTTTCCTGTATATACTTCTCACCTGGGGCTCTCACCCTATTTCTCCCATCACAGTGAGACTTCCCTCATCATAAAGGAAAGCAATTAAGCAAAAACAACTTAAATAAGATCTCCATCTTATTGCATAAGTACTTCTCTGACAAGCATTTTTTCTCTTCCACCAACAAGATTGACTATTACAATTACACGAGCCTTGGTCAGTCAATAGACATTTATTACATGCCAACAGTCCAAAACTGATGTGCTAAGAGCTTGGGATGCAAAGAAATGCAAAAGGCAGTCTTTGTTCTCAAGGACTTCACAATCTAATTGGGGAGACAACATTCAAATATGTACAAACAAGCTAAAAACACAATAAATTCAAAATAATTAACAGAGAGAATTAACACTAGAATTAAGGGGCATTGGGAAAAACTTCTGTTGACAGTGGGATTTTAGCTGAGACTTGAAGGAAGTCAGGGATGCCAGGAGGTGGAGATGAGGAAGGAGAACAATTTGGAAATGGGGCAGGTGGCAATCAGAAAAAATAAGGGGAGCTGAAAGATATCATCTTAAGAGAGAAACAGCAACAAAGCCAGTGTTGCTGGTTTTGCAGAGTACGCATTTATGAAGGGGTTTGAATGTCAAGTAGATGTTCGATCCTGGAGGTGATTGGGAGTCACTGGATATTATTGAATAGGAAGTGACATGGTCAGACTTAGGCTTTAAGAAGAGTATTTTGAGAGGAGCATGGACTGGAACAGGGAGAGAAGGTGGAAGGCAGGCCAACTAGCAAGTCATTTCAATAGCCCAGGTAAGAGACCATAAGGGCTTGCTACAGAGTGGTGGCAGCATCATAGGAAAGAAGATATATGGGAGAGATGTCAGGAAGGTACAATCATGACAACAGGTTGGATATGGGGACAGTTGTGGGTGGGGGGGAAGAGAGAGTGAAGAGCCAAGGATGGCACCTAGGTCAACGCTTGAGTAGCTAGGAGAAGGGTGGTGCCCTCAACAGTAACAGGGAAGTTAGGAAGAGGGAAGGATTTCCTAAACTCTTAAACCCCTTCCTCTTAGGAAGGATAATAAATTCATCTTTGAATATGTTGAGTTTTGGATGTCTATGAGACAGCCAAATCATCAGTGTAGAGAAGATAATTAAATCCATGGACCCACTCCAGCAGGGGCTATAATGGGAGCCTCATTCTCCTTCTCTCTGCCCTCGCTGCCACTCTTGCTCTACTGTTTTCTGTCCAGTAACTTGTGAGGCAGTGGAAGAGCCTTCAGGCAAGCTGCAAAACTTAGTGAGCCAAGCTGGGCCTGGGTTGAGGAACCTGCGGTCCAAGAGGGGCTGGAGTCTGAGGGGCCACACAGGGAGGGTGGGGATGGTCCTGAAGATCTGGAGGGGCAACAGGAGGAACACTAGGATGACTGGCTTTATAGACTGTTCCTAAAGATGGGTGTGTGTGAGGTAACCAAGACCAAATCAACTGGAAAGATGAGAAGACTGAAAAACAGAGGGAGAACTTCCTGGGGAACAGCCAGAAGGCTCATGTGGGCAGGTGGCAGAAGGACCATGACCTCACCTGGTACTCCAAAGGCAAGGAACGCAATGTGGCCCTAAGCTGAGAAGAGGAGCTAGCTGCTGTATGCCAGGCTGAGCAGGAGGCCCTTCTGGCTGCTTTAGGCTACAAGAATGTGAGGAAGCATCCATAGGCCTGAGCAAAGAGAACTGTGGAAATCTGCAAGCAGGAAGGAACTGATCTTGAGGAGAAGGATGTGGACCAGCTGTCAGGCCTGGGGAGATCCAGACGCTCTGCCAGCCAGTTGAAGCTCTCCAAAGAAGACAAAGAAGTTGTCAAGCTGGGCCTGTCCGTGTTCATGCATCACGAGGTGGAGAGCAGTGCCCCAGCAATGCCATCAGCCCCATGGGCGGCCAAGTGGAAAACATATGAGGCCTGAAAACTACAAGAAAGTCAAGAAAGAGAAGAAGAGAAAGAAGAAACATAAGAAAGAGAAGAAAAACATTCCAAGAAGTGCTCTACCTCATCATCCTCCACCCCCTCCCCAGATAGACACAGAGCCACCCAACACCATGCCTCACCCTCCCCTTCCTCTAGGTCCTAGGCACCCAGGAGGCAGGCATAATCCGGACTCTTTGGACAGTGGTGGTTCCTCCCCTAGCCACAAGAGAAGGAACCGGAGCCCTGAGGCTCAGGCTGGGCACTAGGAGGCAGTGGTATGAACCAGATGACTCAACCTTGGCCATGGAAAGCAGAGGGTACACACAGGGACGCCTCCTTTCCTCGGTCTTAGAGTCCTGTGGGCTTGTTCCCCTGGGCTGCACAGCCAAAGCCTGCACACCTGCTTTAGAAGCCCAAACTCTCCAGTGCCTCTGGAGAGCCAGGGCAGGGCAGAGACGCTGGGTTCTTCCCTCGGTGAGGCTGATGTGTTGTTATCTGTTTTAAGGGTTGCTACCTCCTACCTGCTCCTCATTCAATCCTCCCCCTCCCAATAAAGCTTTTGCCTGAGTCCCTGAAAAAACAATCCATGGGAGCTGATAGATCACCAATTGAAATAGTATACAGAGAGAAAAGAAGACAACCCTATGAAACCCCATGTGTTCTTTTCATATACATTATTGTAGAGATTGTGCCTGTTATTTTCCTGGTTCTGCTTATTTCTCTTTGCATCAATTCATATAAGTCTTCCCATGTTTCTCTGTCTAGCAGTGGATGAGGCTAGATGAAATTCATCTGAGGAAAACTAGCCACTCTCCCTCTCTGGCCCCTATTCTCAGGTGGATGGAGGCCCTTTTTCCCATCCCCTGTATCCCTGACTTTTCCATTTCTAATGAACTCACTTTGCCCCTCATGGAGGATAAGATTCGGCTTTTTGGCTGTAAATAGTACTTTATTTTCCCCAACCCCAATTACATGTGAAGAAAATTTTTAGCATTCATTTTTACAAGATTTTGAGTTCCAAATTTTTCTCCCTCCCTCCCCTCTCCTTTTCTGAAAATGTAGGCAATTGGATAAGATTAATTTAAACCTGGGAAAGAAGTTGCCTGTGGCCACTGTCTCAGATTCACTTATCAAACCTCCTCCCACCAGAAGATGCCTATGTTCAGAATTGTGTTTGAACTTATTCTCCCCTTTGGGGAAGCTACAGTAGAATGTATCAATTAAATTCCCTTTTGTTTAGCTCCACCCAGCTTTCTCTCCCTCCATCTAACCAGGTCTCCCAGTCTACATTTAAATCACCCTCTACCCCTCCTCCGGGAAACAAACAATTAACAGTGTCTTAGAGAAATCAGTTTCTCTTGAAAACACATGGAAAATATAAAATGTGAACAAACTCTTAAAGAAATTAAAATTAGGGCTATAGGCCCATAATGAGAACCAGAGTGATAGGAGACAGGAAAATAAGCAAGTCACCACTTTCATCCTTTACCAGCACTTCTTAAACTGTGTTTGCAATAAATAAAAGATTTTTGAACACACAATGACCAAAAATTAATCGTAAATCAAATGAGTAATGAATCTGAGGTGTTTCTGGCAACACCGTGAAACTTTACTGGGGCCCTGGGCCTGAACATGCGCACTTTGCACAGCGCATGCCCTTAAGCCACATAATACCAGCTGCTGAAAAGAGAAAAGGGGTCCTGAGTGGAAAAAGTTTAAGGAGCCCTGCTCTAAATAGTAATTATGACCCTTCTATATCTGTTCTGTGTGACTTCCACATAGTTCAGCTATATTTTTTCTTGGCATCTAGGTGCCAGTTAGGACAGCAGCAACTGCAGAAGCGGGGGCCCTGGGTGGGCCCATCAAAGCGGACCTCTCCTCCTCCCTTGGTCTTACTGGGGAGGTCCTCATACACTCCCTCTCAGAACACTTGCTCACTTCTCACAAGATTTCAGCTCTCTCTCCTTTAGGGTGGCAGAAGAAAGGGATTGTCTTTACAGACTCAGCTACAGACCTCTGATTGGGCCATACTGAGGATTCTATCCTGTCCTGAAGGCATCCATCTAACTCGGATAAAGAGGTTCTGCACTGGCTTCCTCACAGTCACTATTTCTTATGGCACAATAATATTCACTCCATTCATAATTTATTCACCCATTACCCAACTGGGCACCATTGCTACCACCAAAGCATTTCTTTGAATATATTGAAATATAAGGCATCTTTCTACCAGTTTTTTACCTCTTTGGAGGAACTGCCCAGTTCTGACTCAAAGAGGACGTATAGTTAGTGATTTTTTCTCCCCCAGTTCCAAAATATTTTCCAGAAAGCGCATTATCTATTCAATTACAAAATGTTCATAGTCTTACACCGAGCAAACACAACTTGCTATCTTTATAGGCAAAGCCACTGGACTGCTGTGACTACAGATATGGTTCTTTACTTTTGTCACTCAGGAAGAAACTTGGCCTTTTTGAGTTGAGACATAGGTAAGAGTAAACAGAGTTTAGTGATCCAGCCTGGGAAATAGTTGCAGTCTTATCACCTCCAAGGAAACAGCTGCCTACAAGGAGTCCATTGAGGTTTGGGGTTTTTCCCCGGAGATAAAAGCTGGGCCCTGTCTGTAACAACCACTGACTTGGCACAGCTGCTCCCCACAATTCTCACCTCCAGCCAGTTAAATGAGCCTCCATTTCTAATCCCAGCTGCGACCTCTTCTCTTAATTAATTTTACTGTTGTGTGCACTGAGGTCTATTAGTGGAAATATCTGGTGACCACCAGAGATGGGTGTACCGTGCATGTACGGGACTCAGAAGCAACATGAAGGGAAGCCTCATCCACCTGCAATGACTGAGGTTTAATCCAGGCTCAGTGACTTAAACACTGCAATTTTTCTGAAGCCAGAGGGGGAAAGCAGGGGCCTGTGAAGGAACGCCGCACAGTCTGGCTGAGGAGCCAGCATTCGTTTGCCATGACACTTTCAAAAGCCCTGTTCTTACTACTCAGGAGGCACTCAATAATAATGGATTGGTTATTGATTTATCTATTAAAAATTTGAGTTTACATGATCTTCATTTCTGAATATATTACTCCTTTCTCCTCTTGAGACATCCCTTATAATAAAAAAAAAAAAAAAGAGAGAGAGAAAGAAGAGGCAGCTAGATGTCTCAGTGAATACAGAGAAGTTCCAAGAGTCAGAAGACCTAAGTTCAAATCTTACCTCAGACATGTACTAGCTAAGTGACCTTGGGTAAGTCATTTAATCTTGGTTTTGCTAGGTGGCTCAGTGTATAGAGCTCTGGGTCTGGAGTCAAGAAGACCTAAGTTCAGATCTGGTCTCAAACACATATTAGCTGTCTGACCCTGGGCAAGTCTCTTAACCTCTTCCTTAATCCACTAAGGAAGGAAAGCAAACCACTCTAGTGTCTTTGCTAAGATAGGACGGTCCAGGAGGGGACACAGAGTCAGATGCTACGGAATCACTGAACAACAAAAGGAGAAAGAAAGGGGGAAAGCAGTTCAGCAAAACTAAACAATACTGAAGCCAAATATATGTAATAGTCCACACCCATGGTCTCCTACCTCTTCAAAGGAGAGAGAGAGGTGCCTTTTCTTATCTCAATTCTGAGGTCAAGCTCCAGTCATTTTAATTGCTCAGGATTCAGGTTTCAAACTCCTTACTTCAGCTATTTAAATAGCCCAGTAAATCTCAGGCAACATCTTTAGTTTGTGTCTGTAGTCCGGGAGAACCTTATCAGGATCTTGGAGTAGCTGAGAGCATTCCAGAGGCAGCGTTCAGAACACACACAGAAGAGATAAACTCTGTTCCCTGGATCCGAAAGTGACAAAAGAAGATCTGACTTACCTCCCACAAAGTGTTTGTTTTGGGATGTCAAAGCCACCCAGAGGTGCTGTGCCTTACTGATTCATGCCCTTTTAGCTGCGTTACTAGGAAATGCCTGCATGGAACTTCCTTATCCTTATTTTTTAAATTTTATCTTATTTTTCATTCATAGCACGATAAAAAAGATGATTGCATATGAAACTGCATAACTTGCTATTCTCTTTAATCATATGACAAAGCTATCAAGTAAATATTTTTTTCCTTTTTTTCTTCCTTCCTCACCCTAGAGATAGGCACTGTTAGACACAAATAGGTATATATGCTGAATTATTCTGTACACACTTCTGTTTATCTGGATACAGAGAGCATCTTTCTTCATATGCCCTTTATGGTTAATGTGTGTATTTACAATCGTCAGAATGACTTATTTGCTCAAACGCGTTCTCAACACAGTATCGTTGTTACTACATAGCACATTCTCTTCGTTCTGCTTATTTCGCTCCACTATTTCATGCAAATCTTTCCATGTTTTTCTAAGATCACTGAGTTCATCTTTTCTTAAAGCACAGTAGTATTCCTTATTCAGAAAAATATAGCCCGTTTTAAATCCTAAACTCCATTACTCTTTCTTTAAACCCCCTTGTGTCTGAATTCTTGGTATTCTAGCCCCTTGGGCCAGAGTGAGATAAATGCTCCAAGTGGGATTAACTTGAGCAAACTTACTTTAAGGGGAGCATTAAACCTATTTGAGAGGCAGCCTGGCACCAGTGACTCAGATGTGAGGAAGCCCTAGGTTCAAGTCTAGCCTCTGTTACGTATGACTGGTTTGAGACAAATCATTTAAACCCTCAGTACCATGGGTAGCTCTATAACAGGGATGTTTAAGCTGGGATCTGTGAATTTATTTACTTAAAATTTTTTTTATAATTATTTTAATATAATTTGTAAACCAAGTGAGGTAAAGTGAGTTTTCTGTACAAATTGCTGGAAATGCTTAAAGTAAATAATCATGTGGTACAATGGAAAGGGTTCAAATTTCACCTCTTACATTTTTCTACCTACATGACCCTGGAGAAGAAAAATCACTTAGTCTTCCTGGGCCCCAGTTTTCTCCTCTGTAAAAAGAGGGGGCTGGACTAGAGCAGCTCTGGTTTCCTTTCTACCTCTAGAGCTGTGTTCCTAAGAACGTAGAAAAGGCAAGAAAACCACTCTAAATAGAGAATTCAAATATTACATTTCGACCCATGGGAAGTCAGGAAGGGAGACAATACACATTAGGCAACAGAGAAAGGTTATCCCTGGTTGCTAGGAGTAACAGCTGCTTCCCTCCGCAAAAAGAACAGTGGCTGGGTATTGTGTTGCACACCTGTGCAAGGCCCAGGTTCTCATTCTCCCCAGGAAGTCCAAACAAAATCTGTGTCTGGTACCAGATGAGTCTTAATTCCCATCATTGAAATAATTAGCTTTCCAAATCTCTGAAAACAACTCTCATTTTCTGGATTAATGAAGGATGTTGGGTTCCACAGAGTGAGCCTATTAAGGAACAGCTAATGCAGTGAGTTCATTGCCTCCCACTGAGCACCAGCAATGTAGGCTCCAGGGAGAATATAAATTTAAAGAGGGTAACCCTGAGGGCTAGAGAGGGAGACATAAGGGGCCAATCTTTGCCTACCCAGGGCTTTGTGGTTACATTCCAGGACCTGTTTAGGTTATGCAAGTGCTGGGAGAGTCTTGTGACTCAGAAGGAGGCTGATGGCTGCTTTATCAGTGTTTGTTAAGCAAAGCAAAGAAAAAATTTAACACTTGCCAAAATGGGCCTTAGACCTGTAGCTTTTGCCTGGACTCAGGAGCCAAAACGTTAGCGTTTTGCACTTATGAAGAGAATCATAGAATATCAGAGTTGAAAGATGTTTTGGAAAGTCCTTCACTGTCTACACAGAGAGGCAAAGTAGAGAACTTAGAATCAGGAAAGCATGAGTTCCAATCCAGTCTCTGGAATTTACTGTGTGACCTTGGACAAATCCCTTAATCTCCCTGAGCTTCACTTCCCTCCTCTAAAAATAATAATAGCTGAAGTGCCTGCCACACCAAGACCTTCCTGGTATTAGGGATAGATAGCCTGTCTCAGATTCAAAAAGGTTCAAGGCCCACTACGGACACGTGCAGGCTATGTGATCTTGGTCTAGTCACTAACCTCTCAGTGCCGCTGGTCACTCTAAATTATAAGATTATAAATTATAGGATAATTACAATCTCCTTCTACAGAGGAAGGTTCTTATTAATGAAATAAATGCTAAGTCAGGACAAAAAGCCACAACAAATCTTATAGGATTGTTTCAAGAGTCAAACTGAGATCATGTATGTAAAGTACTTTGGAAACATGAAAAATGCTAATGTAAGTGTTGCCCTGGTTTTACAGACTAAGAACTTACCCAGAAGTAAAGTGATTTGCCCATGGCCACAGAGCTAGCTAATGGCAGAGCTGGATCATCTGACTCCCAATCTAGGACTTTTTCCCACTGAAAATCCCTGCCAATGGAGGATGCTAAGTCAGAATATTGGTCTAGTTGGAGGCAGCTTGGTGCTGCAGCAGATAAGTGCACTGGGCCTGGAGTCTGAATTCAAATTCAAATCTAGTCTCAGATACTAGCTTTGTGAACCCTGTGCAAGTCACTTAATCTGTGTTTGCCTTAATCCGCTGGACAAGAAAATGGCAAACCTCAAATTGTGGTGCTGGAGAATACTTTTAAGAGTCTCTTGGACAGCAAGGAGATCATATCAGTCAATTCTTGAAGAAATTAATTTGGGCTACTCACTGGAAGATCAAATACTGAAGCTGAAGTTTAAATACTTTAGTCACATAATAGCCAAAGATTTGTAAATAAGCATCTGTGGGACTTTCTTACTAACATGTGACATGTGTGTATAAATAAATAAATAGATAAATAAATAGATATGTGGGTAAGTAAATACCTATGGTATGGTATTCACTTGGAGTATCAGCTTAAATGTACAGCCAAGCTTGGAGACTTGGAGAATCTTGCCCTAGAGGTTGTTATAAAATCTGCCCCAGGATTTTGGCACAGGCACCAACCACTCCTGCCAAGACAGAGTTCAAGAGAGAAAAAAAGAAAAGTGGATGGACTTTTGTCACTAAGTGCGTCTTACTCTTCTTTCTCTTATCCCTCCTCCTTTAGGAAGTCCCTTTCTCTCTCACTGCAGTTTCTTCCTATTCTTTGCTTTATCAGTTGCTAATTCAACTGGGATTTTCCATTTCCATTTTGTCCTTCTAAAAGTTCCCTCCCAGCAGTCACTCCATTATCAGGAGCTCTTCCTAAGTAACATTCTTCACTCCCAGCTTTCCTGGTTTATTCTCTACCTTCTAATTGTCTCATTTCAGGTGCTGTGGAAAGTGTTGAAATGTTTTAGTTCCAACATTCTGTCTCTTCTCCTAATAAGATAGAAACTGCCTCAAATATTGCTGTTCTTTGCATTAACAGCAGGGAAGGAAAATTCACTTTCTGACTAGTTCCTGTTCTACTAATTCTACCCATTCAGCAGTGATCGAAATCTCCCCATTGTCCCGATAGATTTTCAGTAACTAAATGTTATCATTTATCTCTGGAACAAAAAAAAGATCATTGATGATAACTAAGCAGGACTGGGAAATGGCAAATTAAACTCCTACCTGAGAAACTGGGATACACTCTGTGTCCTTCATATACACAATCCACCTGAGTGACACCAAGTGCTATAACCTCCATTTCCTTAAGTATTTATTTGTTTACAACTTGGCTTAGTGGATAAAGTGATAGGATTTGAACCAGGAAGATCAGGGCTTCAATTTCACTTCATACTCTAATACCTAGGTGCCTCTGGGCATCCCATTTAATCTGTCCCAAGCTCGTTCTTCTGGTCTCTAAAACTGGGATAATAATACCTGTATCACATACAGCATGAGGTTTTCATGAGGATTAAATGTAACTAATGCATTTTGGAAACCTTAAGGTGCTACATAAATGTCAGAAATCATTATTGGTATTGATGGTGAGTGCCTAATATATAGATAAGGCACTTTGCAAGGCACTAAGGGAGAGACAGAAAAATTAGGTACAGTCCTGCTCCTCATGGAGCTTAACAGTCTAAAAGGAGAAAGTTTAGCAATCAGCTATTGCAATTACTATTATATAAGGTGTAATATGAAAGTACAATTAGAAAGGTACCAAATGATTTAGGTTCCCTAAAAAGGAAAAGATTACTTCATGAGGGAAAGAATCAGGAAAAATGCCTTTAGGAGAACAAGGTATTTTAACTGGACCTTGCAAAAACTGGTAGGATTTATAGAGACAGAAGTAGAGGGAAAAGGCGTTCTGGGTACAATGAAAAAATCCCTGCAAATACTCTACTGTAGGAAACTACAGAGTGTATATGAGGAACAAGATGGGAGTAAAGGGGGCAAGAAGGGAAATACTGAGAGACATGGGTTGAGGCTACTTTATGAGAAAGGCTTTGAAAGGGAGAAATGAAATTTTCCCCCAAAGTCTCCTGCTCCAAAAGAAGTAGATGATACTTTCCAAGACATTTATCACCTGATTAGGTCAGGTTAAATTATTTTGTTGTTGTTATGAAGTTGTTTCCATCATGTCTATGTCTTCATGACCTCATTTGGCATCTTCTTGGCAAAGATACTGGAATGTTTCACCATTTCCTTCTGGAGCCCATTTTACAGAAGATGAAACTTGAGGCCAACAAGGTAAAGTGATTTGTCCAGGGTCACACAGTTAGCAAGTGTCTGAGGCTAGATTTGAACTCATGAAGATAAGTTTTACTGATTCCAAGGCCAGTGCTGTATCCACTGTGACACCTAGTTGCCCCCTCAAATTCTACACAGGGCTAAATAAACTCAAAAAGCCTGTTGGCAAATCTTCATGTTGTTGGCTTGCTGGGTAGTGTCTCCAATGGATAGTAGATCACCACTGCTTCTCAATCTATTGGAAAGGGCAAAAAAATGAAACAGTTTCTCTGTGCTACTGGACAGATGCCTTGTTGCCTCCCTAGGGACTGGAGGGTGGGGAGAGAGTGATATAGTTCCTACCAAACTGTTTCCAGGCATTCTTGCCCCTATAATAGCTCTATAGTTTTTCTCTTTTGCCTTTTTCTACCCTCCAGAGCCAGCTACCACTTAAACCAGTAATAATTATAGTAGCTCTTGGGTATTCTCTGTGTGTCCAAAACTTTGGGTAACTTACAAGCACAGTCTAATGCATAAGTTTTTCCCAGAAATTCACCCCCTACAAGGAAACACAAAAACAGACAAATGGGGAAATCTGCCCAGGAACACCAGACTCCTTGGAACCATACTCCATGAAACTTTGCCATGAAGAGGTCCAATCAGGCTCTCTTGCTCTTTCTCCTAGCAGGACAACAGGCTCTGTAGCAAAAGTCTAGGGGCTAATTGAGGAACCCCGGCTCAGAGGCCTACTTGATTACATTTGCCTAAAGAAGAGGCAGCTAGGTGGTGCAATGGATAGAGTTCTGAGCCTGGAGTCAGGAAGACTTGAGTTCAAGTGTGACCTCTGACACTATCTGTGTGACCTTGGGCAAGTCACTTCACCCTGTTTGTCTCAGTTTCCTCATCTGTAAAATGATCTGGAGAAGGAAATGGCAAACTTTTCTAGTATCTTTGCCAAGAAAACCCCTCAAAGGAGTCACCAAGATTCAGATATGTGCAAAGACTGATAGTTCTTTTGGTTTGTGCTTTAGGAACATAGGTAGTCTCAGGGGGTGAAGTGGTATAGCGATGGTAGTAGTCCTTATCCCACTTTTACTGACACTCTCAATTCAGATGTCCCCCTAAGTGTTCTATGGGTCACCCTGAGGGGTTTTGGAGATTCTTCTAGTAACAATGTTCTTCTAAGCTCCCATCCAGCATGTTTTCCACAATGTCAATCACCTGGTAAATACTGCCTTAATATTATTCAACCAGTGCTATCAAATCAGTATCATAACTATTTAATATCCTTTAACCTTTTTAAAATTTATTTTTAGCTTTCAACACTCACTTTTATAAGACTTTGAGTTCTAAATTACTTTCCCCTCCCTCTCTACCTCCCTCCCCAAGACAGCATGCAATCTGATGTATGCTATACATGTACAATCATATTAAACATATTTACTCATTAGTCATGTTGTGAAAGAAGAGTCAGAACAAAAGGGAAAAACCACAAGAAATAAAAAAAAGACAGAGAAAAGAATTTGCTTCTATCTGCATTCAGATTCCATAATGCTTTCTCTGGATGTGGGTAGCATTTTCCATCATGAGTCTTTTGGAATTGTCTTTGATTTAATTCTCAGCATTGATGACAAGAGCTAAGTCTATCAAAGCTGGTCATCACATAGTGTTGCTGTTACTGTGGTTAACTACATTCTACCTCTGCCTTCTCTTTCTCTTACTACATTCCTCTCAACCCATAATTTTCTGTTTTAGATATTGTCCCTTCATATTCATCTAACCCTGTGCCCTCTGTCTCTCTCTACATATATACATATAAATATACACATACATGTGTGTGTCTGTATATATATATATATATAAATATATATATTTCCATCCAACTATCCTAATACTGAGAAAGATCTCATGAGTTACAAATATCATCTTTCCATGTAGGAATGCAAACAATTCAACCTTAATAAGTCCCTTATGGTTTCTCTTTCCTGTTTACCTTCTCATGCTTCTCCTGATTCTTTTTTTGAAAGTCAAATTTTCTATTCAGCTCTGGTCTTTTCAACAAGAATTCTTGGAAGTCCTTTATTTAACTGAAGTTCCATGTTTTTTCCCCTGAAGTATTGTACTCAGTTTTGCTGGGTAGATGATTCTTGGTTTTAATCCTATCTCCTTTGATCTCTGGAAAATCATATTCCAAGTCCTTTGATCCCTTAGTGTAGAAGCTGCTAAATCCTTTGTTATCCTTATTGTGTTTCCACAGTATTTGAATTGTTTCTTTCTGGCTGCTTATAATATTTTCTCCTTGATCTGGCAACTCTGGAATTTGGTTATAATATTTCTAGGAGTTTTCCTTTTGGGGTCTCTTTCAAGATGTGATCAGTGAATTCTTTCCATTTCTATTTTACCCTCTTGTTCTAGAATATCAGGGCAGTTTTCCTTGATAATTACTAAAAAGATGATTCTAGGCTTTTTTTTTATTATGACTTTCAAGTATTCCAATACTTTTTAAATGATCTCTCCTGCAACCATTTTCTAGGTCAATTGTTTTTCCAATGAGATACTTCACATTGTCTTCTATTTTTTCATTCTTTTGGTTTTGTTTTATATTTTCTTGATTTCTCATAAAGTCATTAGCTTCCATTTGCTCCATTCTAATTTTTAAAGAATTATTTTTTTCAGTGACCTTTTGGGCCTCTTTTTTCATTTGGCTCATTCTGCTTTTTAAGGCATTCTTCTCCTCATTGGCTTTTTGGACTTTTTTTTGCCATTTGGGTACAATTTTAAAGGTGTTATTTTCTTCAGCATTTTTGGGGTTTCTGTCAGCAAGCTGTTGACTTGTTTTTCATGATTTTATTGAATCATTTTCATTTAGCTTCCCAATTTTTCCTCTTCTCTTACTTGATTTTCAAAATCCTTTTTGAGTTCTTACAAGGTCTGAAACCAATTCCTATTTTTCTTGGAGATTTTGGATGTAGGAGATTTGACTTTGTTGTCTTCTTCTGGGGATGTTTTTTGATCTTCTTTGTCACCATAGTAACTTTCTAAAGTCAAAGATTTTTTTTCCCATTGTTTGCTCATTTTCCCAGCCTGTTACTTGACTTTTTAACTCTTTGTTAAGGTAGGGCTCTACTTCCAGGGTGGAGGGCAAAATGTCTCAATCTTCAGAGGTTATGTGCAACTGTTTTCAGAGTTATTTCTGAGGACCCAAAACATTTCAGTTCCTCCAAAGTGGTATGGTCTAAGGAGACCTCTCCTGACCTGTACTCTGGTCTATGAGCAACCATAAGCACTCTTTTCTGCCCTCGAACTGCGAAGAGTGTCCCTCCTCCACTGTGACCACAAGTTCTGCTGTGCTAGTGATCCTCCTCATCCGAGGACTGCCACCCAGATCCATGTGGACAAGGCAACAGAATCCTACCCCAGTGCTAGCAAAAAGACCTCTGTAATCTCCTTCTGACCAGTTGTTCGACCCCATTACTGTCTTTGGCTAGACTGAGAACTCTGGTAGCACCTGTTGCTGTTGCTGATTCAGTCACTCCCAAGGCCTGCTTCTGGTTTGCCAGGACTGGGCTGTACTGGTGTGGCCTGTGCTGGACTACACTCTACTCTTACCTACGTGAGACAGACCTTTCCTGCCAATCTTCCAAGTTTTTGGGGGCTAGAAATTTGTTTCACATTTTATTTTTGTGGGTTCTGCTGCTCTAGAATTTGTTTAGAGTCATTTTTTAAAGGTATTTGGAAGGTTTGAGGGGATAGCTCAGGCAAGTCACTGTCTTTATTCCACTATCTTGGCTCCAGCTCCCCACTCCACCCCCTGTACAACTTACCCTTTGCTGGTACAGAGGACACCAGACCTTGTCCATTACTTGTACTATGATGATCTGGACTGCACAAATCAGTAGAAAAGGGATCAACTTTACTGAGACCCTAACTTCTTTCCCTTTCCAGGGAAATTTCATCCAGGATAATAATACTGACTTTTTTAAAAAAAAAATTTAATTATATTTTTTCCAATTATATGTAAAAATTGTTTTCAACATTCATTTTTGTAAAATTTTGAGTTCCAAATTTTTCTCCCCCTTCCCTCCCCAAGATCGTAACAATCTGATATAGGTTATACATATACTATCATGTTAAACATATTTCACATTAGTCTGTTGTGAAAAAAACAATTAAAATAAAAGGGAAAAACCATGAGAAAGAAAAAAACAAAAAGTGAAAATAGTATGCTTTGATCTGCATTCAGACTCCATAGTTCTTTCTCTGGATGTGGTTAGCATTTGACAGGAAGATTTTAGATATCTCAGAGGAAAATGGGGCTCATCAGGGGGGAAGGTTGCTTGATTCTCTAAGAACTCATAAGTACTTCTTGAAGAGGAGGCCTAATCAGGGTAGTACTATAAGTCTGGAGGAATAGATTGTTCCTTGGGGAGAGCAGAGGTCCAATAAAGAGGGAAAGATAATTTTATTGACTGTTTAAGGGCATGAATTCAAGTCTTTTTTGATGAGTTTTCTTTTCCATTGGATTAAACAAAGATATCTTATTCAATGAGGCAGATTTTGATATTCTAAGTGGGTTGATTACTGAGAAGCTTCACAGATTAAACCCTGAGTTTCCAAACCCACAACATAAAGGTATCAGCTATCACAGCAGGATTGTAAAGGATCTTCAGTGAAAGACTTGCTCTCCCAATCTCTAGGCCAAACAGAAATCAGTGCAGATGAAAATAGGACTCTTTAGAAAGCAAAGGGATAGCCAGAATAAAGCTCTTCCCTAAAACATGAGCAGCATCGACCTTATCAACCTTAATGCTTCTCTTATTATCAGGAATAATACCTTAAAGATGTGGTTGGTCACCAGTTTTGGAAAGAGGTCAGCCATCGTCATCTTTGATTCCATCCTGAACTTCACAGGAAGGGTGGGCAGTGGGGAAAAGAAAGACTGAATGGTTTGGGGCAATCTGATCTATTTCCAATTTAGGCCTTATGATCATAAAACTTCACTGCTATCTAATGTGGGAAGAGGAAGAAAAAGGGGTCATGGTAAAAAGAAAGAAAATGGAGGGCAATGTTTTATAGAATTTATGCAATTTTGCAACTAAAATGAATTTAAATTCATTTTTGGTTACAGGTTGGTTCAGTTTTGTGTCCAGTTAAATGGTTTTTTATCCTTACATAGTAAACACACAAGAAACAGAGACAGAATACCTCTGCATTCTCTGAAGTATAGGAAAGAGCCCTCTGTTACATACCATAACTCATTTCCAGAAGTAGACTTTTCATAAGATTTACTTTTGAGTAGTACAACAAATTAGGAAAGAATTAAGAAGACACTGTTCCAATTCTCAAAGCATATAACAAAATAGTAATCATCCAAACTATTTGGCTCTGGCTAAAAAACAGAGATTGATCAGTGGAATAATCAAGTGCACAACTTACACAAGAGAATGAACATAGGAGCACAGTGTTTAATAATGCTAAAGACCTAGCTATGAGAATAAGGACTCACTACTCAGTAAGAACTACTAGAAAAACAAGAAAACATACTGGCAGAAAATGCGTAGAGACCATCATCTCACAAGATACATTGAAATGAGCTCCAAATGGAGAAGAGTTAGATATAAAATATCATATAATAAATAAGTTAGAGGAACAAGGAATAAAATATCTTTTGCAACTCTGCGTAATAGTGATGATCTGGCCCTTACTGCCTAAAGGCCAAATATGTTACATTTCACTTTTCTCCCAGGGTTTCTTGCATATCATCAGGGAATTGGAGTGGTGGAAGGAATCTCTCATCCCTGCCTTTAGTTCAAACTGCCACTAATTGTATTACTTCATTTTTATGGGTCTAAGCACCCCAGTTCTATTCAACCACTTAACAGATTAGCTTTACAAAGGAATATTTACAAAATATACAATTATTCTCACACACATATATACCTCTGAGGCATAGTTCTTCCTACACACACCACTTCTGTCTCTGGGGAAAAAAGGGGGATTAGATTCACAGCTTAACTCAGTTCTTATATTGCATTAGTTTCACCAAGTTCCAAGTTCCAATTTCCCTCCTATCCTCATTTTGTTCTGGGACCCTTGCTTTTCTGGGCTTTCCTGCTAGGCTGGTTACAACATTTGACCTGAAATCCTGGACTCTATGGTCCCTATGGCTTCTGGATTGAGAACTCCCTTTCTTGTACCTAGAGCTGAAAAGGACAAATGAAAACAGGCCAGAACCTTAAGCCTGTTTCTGAAGGCCATAGGGTGTAAAGGAGAAGGCCTCTTTCCCGTTACTGCTTGGAATACTTGTTGTGAGTGAATGAGTCCTTCACCACTGGATGCTGCAGAAACACCATCATTCTCAGTCAGATAAACTCAAAGATGCAGACAGTTCTGGCTAGCCTGCTCCCATCTATGTGATAGGGTGATGTAGAATGTTCACCATGTGCCAGTTCTCACATCTCATAGTCACAGGTCTCTGTTATCTCCTATGTGGATGTCACTGTTTTAGATTATTTGGCCATGCTCCAAATCTCTGTTACCTATGGATAGGAGAAGACTTTATGACCAAACAAGGTGTAGAGATAAGATCATATTAAGATAAATTGGATGATAAAATATTTAAGAGTTTTTGCAAAAACAAAACCAATTCAGTTAAAATTGGAAAAAACTTTGCAACATATTTCTCCAATAAAGATTTTACAACCAAGATACACACACACACACACGATTTCATATCCAAGATACACATATGTATATATATATAAATATACATGTTATATATGTAATATATGTACATTCAAATTTATGAGAACAACCATTCCCCAGTAGATATATGACCACAGGATATGAACAAGTAGTTTTCTTTTTTCTCTCTCTCTTTTTTTTTAATAAAAATTTATTTATTTAACTTTTTCCATTCATTTTAACAAAATTTTGAGTTCCAAATTTTCTCCCCTTTTATCCCCTCCCTCCACCCCAATACACCGAGCAATCTAATTTTCCCTATCACCAATCTGCCCTCTCTTCTATCATCCCTCCCTTCTCTTGTCCCCATCTTCTCTTTTGTCCTCTAGGGCCAGATGACTTTCTATTCCCCATTAACTGTATTTCTTATTTCCTAGTAGCAACAACAATACTCAGCAGTTGTTCCTAAAACTTTGAGTTCCAAATTCTCCCCATCCCTCCCTCCCCACCCATTCCCTTTGGGAAGGCACACAATTCAATATAGGCCCTATCAATACAGGCCATATCCATGTAGTTTTGCAAATGACTTCGATAATAGTCATGTTGTGTAAGACTAACTCTATTTCCCTCCATCCTATCCTGCCCCCCATTGTTTCTATTCTGTCTTTTGATCCTGTTTCTCCCCGAGTGTTGACTTCAAATTGCTCCCTCCTCCCATTGCCCTCCCTACCATCATCCCCCCCCTTGCTTATTTCCTTCTCCCCCACTTTCCTGTATTGTAAGATAGGTTTTCATACCAAAATGAGTGTGCATTTTATTCCTTCCTTTAGTCAAATGTGATGAGGGTAAACTAATTGGTTTTTTCTCTCTCAGCTCTCCTCTTTTTCCCTCCACTAAAAAGTCTCCTGCTTGCCTCTTGAATGAGATCTCGCACTACATTTCTCTCTCACCATTTACCTTAATTTCTTTTAAGATATGGTCCCATCCTATTCAATTCACTCTGTGCTCTCTGTCTCTGTATGTGCCTGCATGTGTGTATGTGTGTGTGCGTGCACGCATGTACGTGTGTGTGTGTGTGTGTGTATAAGCCCACCTACTACCCAGATACTGAAAAATTTTAAGAGTTACAAATATTGTCTTTCCATGTAGGAATGTAAACAGTTCACCTTTGGTAAGTCCCTTGTGACTTCTCTTTGCTGTTTACTTTTTCATGCTTCTTCTCATTCTTGTGTTTGAAAGTCAAATTTTCTTTTCAGCTCTGGTCTTTTCATCAAGAATGCTTGAAAGTCCTCTGTTTCATTGAAAGACCATATTTTCCCCTGAAGTATTATACTCAGTTTTGCTGGGTAGGTGATTCTTGGTTTTACTCCTAGTTCCTTTGACTTCTGGAATATCCTATTCCAGGTCATTCGATCCCTTAATGTAGAAGCTGCTAGATCTTGAGTTATCCTGATTGTATTTCCACAATACTGGAATTGTTTCTTTTTAGCTGCCTGCAATATTTTCTCCTTGACCTGGGAATTCTGGAATTTGGCCACAATATTCCTAGGAGTTTCTCTTTTTGGATCTCTTTCAGGTGGTGATCGATGGATTCTTTCAATACTTATTTTGCCCTCTGGTTGTAGAATCTCAGGGCAGTTTTCCTTGATAATTTCATGAAAGATGATGTCTAGGCTCTTTTTTTGATCATGGCTTTCAGGTAGTCCCATAATTTTTAAATAGTCTCTCCCGGATCTATTTTCCAGGTCAGTTGTTTTTTCAGTGAGATATTTCACATTCTCTTCCATTTTTTCATTTTTTTGGTTTTGTTTGGTAATTTCTTGGTGTCTCATAAAGTCATTAGGCTCCATCTGTTCCATTCTAATTTTGAGAGAACTATTCTCTTCAGTGAGCTTTTGAACCTCTTCTTCCATTTGGCTAATTCTGCTTTTGAAAGCATTCTTGTTCTCATTGGCTTTTTGGACCTCTTTTGCCAATTGAGTGAGCCTATTTTTCAAGGTGTTATTTTCTTCAGCATTTTTTTGGGTCTCCTTTAGCAAGGTATTGACCCATTTTTCATGTTTTTCTTGTATCTCTCTCATTTCTCTTCCCAGTTTTTCCTCCACCTGTCTAACTTGATTTTCAAAATCCTTTTTGAGCTCTTCCATGGCCTGAGCCCACCAGACATCCACCTGGGATGTCTGGGATACAGACGCCCCGACTTCCACATCTTTCCCTGATGGTAAGAATAGTTCCTCGTCATCAGAATTGTACCCCATCAAAGTAGCTTTCTATAGTCTTATTTTTCTTCCTTTTCTGGGCATTTTCCCAGCCAGTTACTTGACTTCTGAGATTGCTGTCCACCCCCGCCTAGATCTACCCAGCTAGTGCTTGGGGTCTGAGATTCAAATGGGCTGTCAGCAGCAGGAGAGGCTGTTATTCAATGTGAGCTTAAGTTCTGGTGCTTGGGTGGGGGCAGGGCTGCCTCCCAGGCTCAGTTCCCTCAGGAGCTTTATGCAGAGCCCTTCAGTAATGGAGCGGGTGGGGGCAGGGCCATCTCCCAGGCTCAGTTCCCTCAGGGGGTTTATGCAGAGACTTTCGGTAATGGCCCTGAACTTCTGCCTGCTGCTCTGGGAGTTCCGGGCCGCCTCCGCTGCCTCTATTGCTGCCTCCCGAGGGTGCCCGAGTCATTGAGACCCCTGCTCCCCTCTTGGCCAGCCCAGATGTCTCTCTCACTGACCTGTAGCGTCTGTGGGTGGAGGGAACCTTCGTGGCCGCCGGAGATTTCATCCCTGAAGCCTGCTTGGATCTGCTCCTCTGGGGCCGCACGGCCAGGGCAGCACAGGGGTGGACTCTGCTGTCCTGAGTACGACGGACCCCTGGGGATGGCTCTCCAGGGTTCTCTGGAATGGAAATCTTTTCCACTGCGTTGGTGCGCGGCTTGCAGTACTCCAGAATTTGTGGGGAGTTCTTCTTGCAGGAAATATATGGGCTGTGGGTTCGGAGCTAGCATACGTGAGTCTTTCTACTCCGCCATCTTGGCTCCACCCCTCCTTTCTCTTTAAAAAAAAACTTGGGTAAAGTGGGAAAAATTCCAATCTTATAACCTCATTCCTCTCCACCAAGTTTTGTGCCCAGGGATACTACAGCATTGATCTGGAAGAAGAGATAGTAGATAACACCTTGTTCCTCACCACTGACCATCCTGGAATCCCTGTAAGTCGCTCCTTCCCAGCTACCCGGCCTGAACAAATAGTTTTCAAAGAAAGAAATCTAAGCTATCAAAAACCATGTGAAAAAATGTTCCAAGTCATTAATTAGAGAAATGCAAATAAAAGCAACTCTAAAATTCTATTGAATAACCATCAGATTGGCAAAACTGATAAAAAAGGAAAAATAACAATTTTTGGAAGGGCCCTGGAAAACCAGTACATTGTTAGTTGAGTTGTGAAGTAGTTCAGTCATTCTGACAAGCAATTTGGAAGCATGGCCCCCAAAGTTACTCAACTATGCAAAGCTTTGGAAGCAGTGACAACACTATTAGGCATGTATGTCAAAGAGGTCAAAGAAAAAAGAGGATACATATTTACAAAAATTATTTATAGTACCTCTTTCATATAAATTAAAAAACTAGAAATTAAGTATCTCTTTATAAGTTGGAAAATGGCTAAACAATTGTGGCATATGAATGTAATGGAATACTATTGTGCTGTAAGAAGGGACAAAAGAGAAAATTTTGGAGAATACAGAGAGAATTTAGATGAACTGATACAAAGTGAAAGGAGCAGAAATTTTTACAAATAACAGTAATGTTCTTAAAAAAAGCTTTGGAAGACTTGAGAGTTCTGATTCGTACAATGACCAACCACAAAGAAACAACTTTGAAAGACTCAAGAATCTGATCAACACTATGATCAACCATAATTCCAAAAGACTCATGATGAAGCATGGTATTCACCCTTTAACAGATGGGTGATGAACTCAAGATGAAGAAGATGAAATATGTCTTCAGACATGTCTAATGAGGGAATTGGTTTCATTTAATTATACCTATTTGTTACAAGGGTTTTCTCTTTCTTTCTTTCTTTTTCAGTTTAGGGGTAGAAGAGGAGGGAGAAGGGGAGTTAGGGATGAGTTAGCCAAAAAAAAGAAAGTCCAAAAAAAGATCACTGAAACGTTTACATTTTTAAAAATTGTATTTTATTTTATTTTTCTGAAACATTCTTCTTTAAGTTCACAGAAGACAAAAGAAGGAAGGTCAGAAAGAATCACTGGCAAGTAAAAGAACTTTTAAAGTTGTACACTGAATTTATTATATATTTAAAAGAAAAATGTACATAATAGAGATTTAGATTTATAGTTGCATGCAATAGCCTCTCTGTTTCACTATGTATCTGAAAATCCTCATTTTATTTGTTTATTAAATTTAGAATAAATTTTTTTTAAAAAATTAGATATCACTCTTCTAGCGGAAGCCTTCTTTGTTCAACCTTTTAATTTATTGGAAGAAAGGTATGCCAGGAGGTCAAAAATCATGTTCTTTGGAAAACAAAGAGTTACTATTTGGAGACTGGTGAACAGGTGAATGTCTTGGGGACAGATAATAAGAAATAATCTAAAATTAGCTCCTGAAAAAATTGAGATTAGCTATAAGAAAATGTTACAACTTTTTGGCAGGGAGAATAGTTTAATATTGGAATGAGATTTAAAAATTTTTTTTAATTGAAACATTTTGCTTTGATGCAGCAAGGATATTTCAACAAACACACAACTCCTCTCCTCCCTAATTAATCCTGCTCCAAACTCACCAAAAAAACCTTAAAAGTAGGCAAAAGACTGATTGTTCAGTCATACAAATCTTGGTGACCTGATTTGGGGTTTTCTTAACAATGATTTTGGAGTAGTTTGCCATTTCCTTCTCTATCTCATTTTGAAGATGAAGAAACTGAGGCAAACAGAGTGAAGTACCTTGCCCAGGGTCACACAGTTCAGGTCTGAGACCAGAGTTGAACTCAGGTCTTCCTAACTGGATAGAGCCTGGTGACCTATCCACTACACCACCTAGCAGCCATATGTGTCACTTTCCATTTTTGTAGTTTATATTAGGTGTTTTTTGTCAAGTGTGGCAAGAGAAATCCCCTTAGAATTAGAAAAACCTGGGTTCAAACCTTTCCTAGTCTCTTCCCTTTAAATCTCACCCTTCACTCTGAGATTCCCTCCCATTTACCCTATCTTGTATGTACCTAGTTATTTTCATTAGTTTCCCCCATTTGTTACAATGAAATAAAGAAACTGAGTTTCATCCAGACAACAGATTTATTCAACAAGACATGCAGTTGCCAAACAAAATAAATCAGGTCCCAAGCTCTCAGTTGCACAAGAGTTTCTGAACCCTGATTTCTATGTGGTTAACATACAATTTGGAGAGAGTGATAAATAGGATGTAAAGATGGAGTCATCTGGTTTCTTATTGGCACAGGGGATAGGAGACACTCAGGTGAGTGGTAGAAGGGTATTCTTGTTGTGTGATGACAGTGGGGAGGAGGAGTAAACTTGTACAATCTCCAGAGTCAAGTGACTTGCATGGAGTTGAAATTTAAATTCACAAAGTGTTGGTTTAAAAAAAATGGAGTTACTTATTCCATTTTTAATATAGCAGTTAGAACATGAGCTCTTTGTTGGAAGAGACTGTCAGTCAATCAGTCAGTCATTCAAAGAAGAAATTTATTAAAAACTTAGTATGTGCCAGGTACGACACTGCACAAAACACTGTAGTTAGAAAGACAATAATGTGGTTCCTGCTCTCAAGGAACTTGTATTCTTTTTTTTATGATTTTATTTAATTTTTTTAATGTTCTACAATCACTACTATAAAATTTTTATACCCCCTACATCTTAGATTTTTACCCCCCCACATCTACCTCCACCACCCCACTCCCTCCCCAAGACCACATACAATTCTACATAGGATCTACATATACTTTCCTTTTGAATACGCTTTCACTGTAGTCATGCTGTGTAGACGAACTAAAATAAATAGAAGAAATCATATGACAAATCAAAACATGATACACACACACACACATAAACATGATCTGCTACATTCTGTGATTGAATTCCATAGTTCTTTCTCTGAGTGTGGAAGGCATTTTGCTTTAGAAAACCATTGGGAATTTTTTTTTTAAGTTCTTGCATTATTACAAAGTTCCAAGTCTACCAGAAAAAACTCTCACACACTGTGGTCATTGCTGTGCACACAGTTCTTCTAGTTCTGCTCTTTTCACTCAGCATCAGATCATATGAGTCCTTCCAGGCATCTCTGAAGTCTTCTTGTTCATCATTTCTTATGGCACAATAGCACTCTGTTACATTCATATACCATAATTTATTCAGCCATTCCCCAATTGATGGGCATCCCCTTGATTTCTAGTTTTTGGCAACTGCAAAGAGTGCTGCTATAAATATTTGTGTACATGTGGGACCCTGTCCCATTTTTGTGATCTCTTGGGGATATAGTCCTAGTAGCAATATTGCTGGGTCAAAGGGTATGCACATTTTTGTAGCCCTTTGGGCATAGTAAGGAACTTATATTCTAATGGAAGAGACAACATACAAATACCCATGTATATACAAGATAATCTATTATAAATTAAACGTAATGCCAGGGATAAGGAAATGGGGGTTGAGGAGACAGAGAGACTGGCGAAACGTTTTAATGTTTTTTAATATCCTAAGCATTCAGCACAGTACCCTGCACATAGTTGACTGACTGATTTTATATCACTTCATACAAATTTTCCCATATTTTAAAAAATATTCATATGCTTAGTACTTTTATTGTGCAATGAGATTCCATTACATTCATACACCATAATTTGTTCGGTCATTCTCTGATCATTCTGGACATAATAATTCCAGCTTTTTGCTATTACAAAGAGTACAGCCATGAATAGAGTTGCATATATGAGTCTTTTCTTACTGTCATTGATCTCTTTGAGGTAAAAATTTATTAGTAGGATCTCTGAGCCAACGGGTACAAATAATTTAGGAACATTTAATGCATAATGAAGTTACCAAGGAAATCTAGAAGATGTTTACATTTGTTGTTATTGTTGTTTTTTTTAATAGAGACCTTTAATTAGCACCTGTGTCCATTTTATCTGGAATGGTTGTTAGAGTCTAGGATGGATGCAAGGGAACTAGAAAAAAAGCCATGTAAGAAAAATTATATTATCATGGGTGGAGTCAAGATGGCTGAATAATAGCATACACTTTCTAGAGCACTGCACCCAAGCCCAGCCAAATACCTGTAAAAAATGGTTCTAAACAAATGCTGGACCTGCAGAACCCACAGAATGATAGAATGAAGCAAATCTCCAGTTCAAGATAGCTTGAAAGATCTTTGGAAAATGTCTCTCTCACCACACAGGGGGCAGCCTGCAGTCCAGCATGGGCCATGTCGGCACAGACAGAACCTGAGCAGACCTTAGGGAGACTGAATCTCTCATACCTGTGGTGGTTTCCAGACTTCAAGACCCCAAAACGCCAAGGACAAATTGGAAGGTCAGTGGGAAAAGCCTGTGGGATCAGTGTGGGAGAGTGGAGTGGTCTAGCCCCAGCCCCAGAGCAGCAGAGGGGGAAGGGGGCAGAGGAACCCACAGCAGCCATAGCAACAGCAGGGGCAGAGACAGCGACTGTTTCTGTAGCTCTAGACCCACAAACTGTGGGGGGATTGAATGGCTGATAGTACACCCCTTCACCTCCACTGGAGGCAGAGATCTACCTTGACAAAGAGCTCAAAAGTCAAGTAAATGACTGGGAAAATGAGTAAAAACCAAAAAAAGAATCTGACTATAGAATCTTACTTTGGTGACAAGGAAGACCAAAACATGCAAACAGAAGAAAACAAAGTCAAAGTTCTTCCATCCAAAGCCTCCAAGAAAAATATGAATTTGTCTCAGATCATGGAAGAACTCAAAAAGGATTTTGGAAATCAAGTAAGAGAGGTAGAGCAAAAGTTGGAAAGAGAAATGAGAGTGATACAAGAAAATTATGAAAATGAGTCAACTGCTTGCTAAAGGAGACTCAAAAAAATGCTGAAGAAAATAGCACTGTAAAAAATAGACTACCCAAATGACAAAAGAGATCCAAAAAACCAAGGAAGAGAAGAATGTCCTAAAAAGCAGAATTGGTCAGACGGAAAAGGAGATCCAAAAATCACTGAAGAAAATAATTCCTTAAAGATTAGAATGGAGCAGATGGAAGCTAATGACTTTATGAAAAATCAAGAAATTATAAAAAAAAGGAATGAAAAAATAGCAGACAATGTGAAATATCTCATTGGAAAAACAACTGATATGGAAAATAGATCCAGGAGAGACAATTTTAAAAGTATGGGACTACCTGAAAGCCATGATCAAAAAAGAGCCTAGGCCTCATCTTTCATGAAATTATCAAGGAAAATTGCCCTGATATTCTAGAACCAGAGGGTAAAATAAATATTGAAAGAATCTATTGATCGCTTCCTAAAAGAGATACCAAAAGGAAAACTCCTAGGAATATTGTAGTCAAATTCCATAATTCCCAGGTCAAGGAGAAAATATTGCAAGTAGCCAGAAAGAAACAATTTGAGTACTGTGGAAATACAATCAGGATAACAAGATATCCCTTCTTCATTAAGGGATAGAAGAGCTTGGAATATGATATTCCAGAAGTAAAAGAAACTAAGATTAAAACCAAGAATCGCCTACCCAGCAAAACTGGGTATAATACTTCAGGGGAAAAAAATCACCATTCAATGAAATAGAGGACTTTCAAGCACTGTTAATGAAAAGATCAGAGCTTAATAGAAAATTTGACTTTCAAACACAAGAATGAAAAGAAGCATGAAAGGTAAACAGGAAAGAGAAATCATACTAAAGTGACATTCCTACATGGAAAGATAATATTTGTAACTCTTGAGACTTTTATCAGTATTTGGGTAGTTGGAGGGATTATATACATATAGACAGAGGGTACCAGGTGAGTTGAATAGGAAGGGATGATATCTAAAAAAATAAAATTATGTGGTAAAAGAGGAATATATTGGGAGAAGAAAGGGAAAAGTAGAATGGGGCAAATTATCTCACAAAAAAGAGGCAAGAAAAAGCTGTTTCCATGGAAGGGAAGAGAAGGGAGGTGAGAGGGAAAAAATGAACCTTACTCTCATCACATTTAACTTAAGGAGGGAATAACATGCACACTCAATTTGCTATGAAACTCTATCTTACACTGCAGGAAAGTAAGTGAGAAGGGAATAAGCTGGGGTTGCGGGGATGATAGAAGGAAGGGCAAATGGGAGGAGGGCATAATTAGAAGTAAATACTTTTGATGAGGGATAGGGTCAAAAGGAGAATAGAATAAATGGGGGACAGGATAGGTAGAAGGGAAATATAGTTAGTCTTCCACAACATGACTTTTATGCAAATCTTTTGCATAACTACACATGTATAACATATATCGAATTGCTTGCCTTCTCAGTGGGGATGGGTGGGGAAGGAGGAAGGGAGAGAAGTTGGAACTCAAAAGTTTTAAAAATGAATGTTAAAAATTTTTTTACATGCAACTGGGAAATAAGATATACAGACAATGGTGTATAAAGATCTATCTCATCCTCCAAGAAAATAGAGGGGATGGGGATAAGAGAAGGGAGGGGTGTGACAGAAGGGAGGGCAGATTGGGGGAAGGGGTAATCAGAATGTATGCTGCTTTGGGGTGGGTGGAGGGAAGAGATGGAGAGAAAATTTGGAACTCAAAATGTTGTGGAAATGAATGTTGAAAACTAAAAATAAATAAACAAATTAGAATTTTAAAAAAGAAAAAATATATTATCAATGTCATCTGCACATTGCTGAAAATTTTCACTTTATTTTTCCTATGTTAAAGTTTTTGTACTTTAGTTTGACCCAATTAAGTCACCATGGGAATCTTCTCAGTGATGTCTATATCAGTTGTTGGAACTGTTTCTTACTGTCAGTCATATCCCGCTCCTCTGTAGACAATTGTGATCTTAGATGGCCAGGAGACTTCTCTAAGGTCCCCACCAGCATTAAAATTCTATGATTACATGGTTTTAAGTGAGGCCTAAACAGTCAGAGCTCTACACTGGAAATTGCAAAGAAGAGAGAGAATGAAATTGTACAAATGAAGGAATAAACATGGTGCTGAAATCTATCAACCAATTAGCATTTGTTTTTTTTCTCTTTAAAGATGTTTTATTTTTTATTTTTTTATAAATTTATTTATTTAACTTTTTACATTCATTTTCACAAAATTTTGGGTTCCAAATTTTCTCCCCTGTTATTCCCTCCCCCCACCCCAATACACCAAGCATTCTAATTTCCCCTATCACCAATCTGCCCTCTCTTCTATCATCCCTCCCTTCTCTTGTTCCCATCTTCTCTTCTGTTCTGTAGGGCCAGATGACTTTCTATTCCCCATTAACTGTATTTGTTATTTCCTAGTAGCAAGAACAATACTAAACAGTTGTTCCTAAAACTTTGAGTTCCAAATTCTCCCCATCCCTCCTACCCCACCCATTCCCTTTGGGAAGGCAGGCAATTCAATATAGGCCCTATCTGTGTAGTTTTGCAAATGACTTCGATAATAGTCGTGTTGTGTAAGACTAACTGTATTTCCCTCCATCCTATCCTGCCCCCCATTGTTTCTATTCTGTCTTCTGATCCTGTCCCTCCCCAAGAGCCAATTAGCATTTATGAAGTGTCATATGCTAGGCACTGGAGATAAAAAAAAAACAAACCAACAAAATGAGACAGTCCTTGGCCTCAGGGAGCTTTTGTTCCATCTGGAAAAGTCAACCAACAACCATTTATTAAGCTCCTGCTATCCAAAAACAAGATGATTAAGTCATATAGAGAGCCAACCTCAAAACCAGGAAGACTTGGGTTCAAGTTCTATCTCTGACACATACTGGCTGTGTGACCCTGGGCAAATCATTCCCCTCACAGCTCTCAGCAACTCACTAAGATAATAAATTTCAGAGAAGATGCAGACCTACATTGGTAGCAGGAGTTTCCTCACATGGGAGTTCCATGAAATCACAGATCTAAACATTATCACTAGCCCCATTTCTATATAGTATAGAAAGGTGGCTTAGCCTAAAAGATAGAGGGCTGGCCTTGAAGACAAGATCTCATATTTTATCAGTGCCCCTGGCAACTCTTTAAAACTGTAGCTTACTGAGTAGTTACAGATTTTCCATGTTGGAAATTCCTTGCAAAGATGAAATCACAGAACTAAACTTCCCTTTCCAACTCCCAAAAGGATGTTAGCTGTTGGTGTTGAATTGCGTCCAACTCCTGTGACCCTATATGGGGTTTTCTTGGCAAAGATACTGGAGTAGTTTGCTATTTCTTTCTCCAGCTCATTTGACAGATGGGGAAACTGAGGCAAACAGAGTGACTTGCCCAGGGTCACACAGTCAGTATCTGGGGCTGGATTTGAACTCAGGTCTTCCTGACTCTAAATCCAGTCCTCTACCTTGTCCCCTAGATGCCCAAAGAAAGTTAGACTATACCACAAAGAAAGAGAAAGGAAAGGGGGAAAAAAAAGTAACATTTCAAAAGAGTTGGGTTAAAAGAGTTGACATTTTTAGGAAAGAAAAAAGTTGACTCCAAAATTATATTTCATGTAGATTAATTACTTATTGAAATAACAGCCAGCTATTTTTCATTACATTCATTGTTAGGAATAACATAAAAGAACAGCAAAGCAGGGAGAGATGCCTAAGGGATCCCTTAGGAAACATCACAGGCGCTGGCTTAACTTCTTTCCCTTCCACTCAGTGGACTGCCGTTGTTTTCTGAAAATGATTTCCAAATGGAGAATGGACATTAGATGATGTCATGTGTCTCTTTGCTTTTAATTTTAGGTGAAAAATTTTAAGGGAGAAAAATAAGTCTCTGGAGGTTTTTTTCTCATTTCATTTAATTTTCATTATGTAAAGGTTTCCATGCCCTTTACTTATTTAGGTTTTTTTAAAAACTTTATTGATGTCTTTTGTTTTTATTCTACAATAATTTCCCAATAGGTCTCAACCATATTGAACACTTCCTTGTAACAAAGAAAAGCAATTAAGCAAACCCAACTGAGCCTAATAGCTTTACGGAACATTCTGCGCCCTTTGTCTCCCTCATCTCTGCCAAGAAGAGGGCAGTGTGCACTCAGCAGGGACAGTCATTACAATGACCAATGAGAATGAAAACGGTGGCCACTTACGAGCCATTTTGGTTTGCCTTATTGTAGTCATTGTTCTCTTTGTAATAGACAATTCTCTTGGTTCTGCTCAATTCACTTTGCATCAGATCACATCTTTCCACGTTTCTCTGATTCCTCAAGCTAGTTTTTTCTTACTTGGGCAACAATATTCCATTACATTCATATGCAATCATACCCCTTATATTTTGGTAAAACATTCTCTTTGGCATGTCCCCAGCTGTTTCCACTTCCTCCAACTCCTTTAAAAAAGTAAAAATGAAGCTTGGAGGTAAGAGTACCGGGAATAGGATGAAAAGGATCCAATTTAGGAAGCAGGCTGGGGTCTTACCTCCTTTTCATTTGGCTTGGTTACATTACGTGAGACAAATCAGGTCTTTTAAGTCTTTGCCTCTTCCTTTGAAAAGTGCTAATGACTAGGCCTTGTTTTTAGAAAGTTGAAATCAGGATCCCTGTGTTACCATAGATCAAAAGAAGGAAAGCATTTTGGTTAATACCCCAGTTGTGGTAAATTCCATCCTGCCATAGGCTTTTTTTTTCACTTCCCAAGAAAGATCTCCTTTGGCAGGACAGACTGTATAGACTTGTAGAAGCGGAGTCAAGTCCTGATAGATCTACAATTGTAGGCCCTCATTGACAAAAACAGATGAGTCTACTTGGAAACTAGGCAAAGTATTTTTGGTGCTAGTTTATTGGGTTTACTTTCATCTGTCTGTCTCCAAAAGGCCCTGAACTATAATGTAGACAAGACTAATCAAGGTTAAGGAAAGTCTGGAAAAACAGAATTTCCTTTTATTGTTTTCTAGGTCATGAAGTAACTACTACTAAGTGCTAACAAAGTGATCCCGGTAAAGGTCCTTTTCACTAATAGAGAAGGCCGTTGTAATTAGCAACAAAAGGGCTGAATCTTCATAAATGATCAATCAGACAAAAGTAGATTTCAGCCTAACCCAGACTGAATAAAAATTATACTTGAATTGCATTGTTAAAACAAATGAAGCTTTTCTGTGTTTAACGTAAAGGCTACTTTTAAAATGAAGGGAGCAGCTAAGTAGCTCTGTGGACAGACAGGACTTAGAATCTGGAAGACCTGGATTCCAATCTTGTTCTAGACACCAGTTTCATGACCCTGAGCAAGTCACTTACATGTCTGTATCACATCTGTAAAAGGGGAATAGTAATAGCACCTACCTAAGTATCAAATTAAAGCACTATGTAAATGTTAGTTGCTATTGTGATTATTCTATTAGATAATCACTCTGGTTCATCATATAATTATTCAAAATGATAAAAGGACCTTCAGTACACTTGGTTGTCATTCAGGCATTTTTTAGTCATGCCTGATACCAGTTGGGGTTTTCTTGGCAAAGATACTGGAGTGGTTTGCTGTTTCCTTCTGTAGTTCATTTTATAGATGAGGAAACTGAGGCCAACAGGGTGAAGTGACTTACACAGGGTAATACGGCTAGTGAGTGTCTGAGGCTGGATTGGAACTCAGGAAGATAAGTCAGTACACTATATAAATCTGCAAAATATTTCTTGGCCTGCCTTGGATTGTAAGCACTTGAGAATGAGTCCAAAATTTGGTTCATAAATTTTTGTGTGTGTGTTCATCCTTTGTTGCCGAAGAAGACCATGCCATCAGAGAAATGATGACATGACTTGCACTTGACTTTGTTTGGAGTGAGGAAGGGCTGTGCAAGGTCACTTGATGAAGGATTATTGTCTGGGTCTCCTAACTCAAATGGAGAAACTATGTATCCTGTGATACTTTGAAGGAAAAATGATTTCATAGGTATGAGGGAGTATTCACTGTCTCTATTGATGCATATCAATATCCCTCTCTGTCTTTTCATCCTTTGTTATTATTTACACTTTTCCACAAATTCTCCATAGAAAGAATCTACCCCATGTGCTAGAAGCCTGCCTCATTTGGGCTGTACATCTCTTGTCTTTCATGCTCAGTACATGACTGGCCCATCTCCTTTTCCCATCGTGTATATCCTCAATGACGTCCCTCATTCTTTTTGCAAAATGTTTATGGCAAATGAAAGCCTCCTTATGCCCACCACATGTCTCCATCCCATTGACTTTTGGATTATTTGTCATTTAAATTCTTCTGACACTCTTTGCAAACTAGCTTCAGCTTATATTTCCAGACTGATTAAACACTATTCTCTCAATGGGAAATCAAAGGGATGCCCATCAATTGGAGAATGACTAAACAAGCTATGGTAGATTATACTGCAATTTTATTGTGCTGTAAGAAATGACAAGCAGGAAAACCAGGTTTCAGAAAAATCTGGTAAGACTTACATGAATTGATGCTGAATGAAGTGAACAGAAGAGAACACTGTACATAGAAATAGCAATATTGTTTGATAGAGAACTGTGAATGACTTAGCTAATCTCAGCAATTCAATGATCTAAGATAAGCCCAAAGGACTAATGATGAAGCATACTCTTCACCTCCAAAGAAAGAATTAATATTGATTGAATATAGACTGAAGCATGTTGTTTTTCACTTTCTTTTCTTTTTTCCTTTTATTTGAGTCTTCTTGTATAAAATGACTAATATGGAAATGTTTTACATAATTACATGTGTATAACCTATATCTGATTACTTGCCCTTTCAGGGAGGGGGGGAGGAGGAAGGAGGGAGAGAGAATTTACAATTCAAAACATTAAATAAATGTTTTAAAAATTGAAAAAAAATAAGCTAATCACAAATAGCTAGAATAGCTAAAATTAAAAAAACATTCTCTCTCACACTCTTAACTACACACTCTAGTCAAATTGATACACTTGTCCCTGGTAGCTGGCATTCCATCTCTGGCCATTATTTCTTTGCACAAATAGTCCTCCATACCTGAAATGTTCTCACTCCTCAGTTCCATCTCTTGGAAGCTCCATCTTTCTTCAAGACCCAGCTCAAGTGTCATCTTCTTCATGAAGCCTTTCCTGATCCCCGCAGTGGTTAGAGCCTACTCAGCATCTCCAATCCTATGTGTTTATTCTGTATTTATTTATTTACAAACATGTTGTCATATTCTTATATTTGGAAGGAAAACATTATCTCATTTTTGTGCTTGTATCCCCACCTAACACAGTCCCTATACGAGGTTTGGTTTGATTTGGTTTTTTGTCCCAGACCTATAATTTTCTTGACTTGGGAGGTTCACCATGAGGAACCCCCTCTAACAATAGAGCACTTACTCTTCCACTTGGATATTTTTGGTGAATTACATAGGACCACGAAGAGCGTTAAGTGACTAGCCCAAGGTCTAACAGTTGTAGATGTCAGAGGGAAGACTTGACTATCTTTCTGACTCCTGACTATAAACTGCCAAATTAGATTTCAGTGACCTACTGTGCTATAGAATACAGTCAACCCTCAACTTTTACAGGGGGTAACATTCTTAGAAACTGACATGAAAGTCAAAAATACAAATGTCAATACACTGAATCCATGGGAAATAAATAAAGGGTTAGGTTCCCTGACCACCATAAACTGTAATCTTTCACTAGTGATTGCTGAAAATACACTTTCTGCATACAATTCTTTGTAATTAACCTTAATTCTGATAATATGCACTTTTCCTACTTCAGTAACCTTAAAATAATTCATAAAATGCAGTTCACAAAATAAAATTGGTAACATACAAAACATTTTTCTTGATAGTAATTCCTTAGAATTCTGTGTCTTCTGTGCTAACACTTCAATTAAAACAACAACGCTGATTTCAGACTATTCACTTTTCATAACCCATTAAATGTATAGTAGCATATATTGGTTGGTGCTGAGTCATTTTTTTAGTTATGTCCAACTCTTTGGGACCCCTTTGGTATTTTCTTGGTAAACATACTAGAGGGGTTCACCATTTCCTTCTCCAGCTCATTTTATTGATGAGAATTGAGGCAAGCAGGGTTAAGTGACTTGCCCAGGGTCAAACAGCTAGCAAGCGTCTGAGCCAGATTTGAACTCAGGAAGATGAATCTCTCTGACTTCAGGCCTGGCATTCTATCCACTGCCCCATCTAGCTGACACCATAATTACTGTACATCAAAATAAAATTCTTAGAACTAAAACATTTTTTAACCTGCATCTTACCTTCCACTGTATCACATGGTGATATGAGGATGTTTTACTATATACCATACTGTTGCAAGCCTCTCTACCTAGACCAGCATCTGAAAACTAGGGGTGAGGTTGCTTGGAATTTAGTTACAGCTGTTGAAAGATTGGAGACTGGTGAGAGGTCTTGACATAACCCCCAATAGTCATAGATGTGGACACATCACAGCTGGTAGCCTAGAGTTGATGAAGGACCCACCAATTTGAAATGCTTTCCTCCTTTCTTCAGATTTCATAGTATGGTTAACACTAAACTCTCGTCCAACAGTAGATGCAGACATTCTGGCTCGAAGTTGTCTAACATTATTTTCTCACTAAGCCTCATCACTGGTTTTGCATGCTTGGGGATTCACACTTTGGGGAAATAACTGCAACACAAAACTTGAGTTTTAAAGGCAAACAACTAAAATATGCAACGAATGCACAGGGAGCTCTTTACAATGATAGGGTGAATAAACGAGTGAAGCACCTAGCAGGAGACCAGTCACTCAATAAACCTGTGTGCATTGCACCTCTCCTATTTTTCATGCTTCACATAGCTGGGAATGTTTGCAGTTACCAATACAAAAGTGAAAATGAGGTTACTAATAAAATTATACAAATACTTGAAGTCATGAAAGTTAAACATAATGAATTTTGAGGACTGACTGTATATACTATACTATATATTATAAGTATATATGTACCTATGTGTATAGCATATATTCTACTATACTAGATGCTTAATAAAAAAACCTATTAGTTGATTAATTCATCCTGATGCTCCAGGATTCAGTTATATAAAATCCCTGGATGAATCATGATATTAAAGAAAATGGTCTTTGGGGATCACTGAAACAGAAAACATTATGACCATCTTATAATTCAATTAAATTCAACAAACACTTGCTAAATTCATACCATGTGCCAGGCACTATGCCAGTCACTCAGCATACAAAGACAAAAGGAAAAGAATCCTAGCCTTCAAGGAGATACATGTTACTGGGAGGATATGACACATATACTACTGATAAGCAAGTACAAGATAAATTGAGGAGGGAGAGAACACTAAATATTGGTTGAGGAGGAGAATAAGAGAAGGCTTCAAAGAGAACCTAGCACCTGAAATGATCCTTGAAGGCAGATAAGAATTTCCAAGCTTGAATTTTAGCAAAATGTCTTGAAATCATGGATCATCCTATAAACACATACATGATTATCCTCATATTGCATAATGTTCATAACCAAAGACAATACTACCCATCCACTATGAGTTGGGCATGCATTCTGAGTTGTTCCCTAGTAGTCAGTATGTGCTTGAACTGATCTATACACACTCTCACCAGCTTTCCTTTCTGACCATGAAGGTTGTAGGTCAAAAACCAGCCACAGAACAAAAACCTACCATAGGACAAAACCAAAGTTTATAATGGACACCACTGGGATTTGAACCCATGATTTTGACCTGGTACACTGAAAACTGTTCTGGTATTTTATCACCTTAGAACTTGACACCACTTGACAAGACTAAGAAGGTTGATATCCTAAGCCTGGGTCATTAAGACTGCCCTCCTCATACCAATTAAACTATCAGATAATTATTTTCTAGAGCTGGATAAAATGATATCAAAATTCATCTGGAAGAACAAAAGGTACAGAATATCAAAGGAACAAATGAAAAGAAATGCTAGGGAAGGTGGCCTAGTGCTACCAGATCCCAGATTGTACTATAAAGCAGCAATTATCAAAACTACTTGGTACTGGCTAAGAAACAGAAGGGTAGACAAGTGGAATAGACTTGGCACTCAAGACACAGTAGGCAAGGAATATAGCAACCTCTTGTTTGATAAACCCAAGGACCCCAGCTTCTGGGATAAGAACTAACTGTTTGACAAAAATGGCTGGGAAAACTGGATAACAGTGTGGCAGAAAGTAGGCATAGAGCCATGCCTGACACCATACACAAGAATAAAGTCCAAATGGGTACATGATTTAGGTATAAAGATTGATACCATGAATAAACTGGAGGAGCAAGGAATAGTGTATTTATCAGATTTATGGAGAAGGGAAGAATTTTTTACTAAAGAAGAGATAGAAAGCATTATGAAATGCAAGATGGATAATTTTGATCACATTAAACTGAAAAGTTTTTGCACAACCAAACCCAATGCAATCAAAATTCAGAGGGATGTAGTAAATAGGGAAAGAATTTTTACAGCTAATCTCGGGGATAAAGGCCTCATTTCTAGAATATATAGAGAACTGAGTCAAATGTGCAACTATACAAGTCATTCCCCAATTGATAAATGGTCCAAGGATATGAACAGGCAATTTTCAGAGGAAGAAATTAAAGATATCTATAATCATATGAAAAAATGCTCTAAATCACTTTTGATTAGAGAGATGCAAATCAAAAGAACTCTGAGGTACCACATCACACCTATACAATTGGCAAACATGGCAGAACAGGAAAATGATAAATGTTGGAGAGGATGTGGGAGAGTTGGAACACTAATTTTTGTTGGTGGAGCTGTGAGCTCATCCAACCATTCTGGAGAGCTGTTTGGAACTATGCCCAAAGGGCTACAAAAATGTGCATACTCTTTGACCCAGCAATATTGCTACTAGGACTGTATCCCCAAGAGATCACAAAAATGGGACAGGGTCCCACATGTACACAAATATTTATAGCAGCACTCTTTGCAGTTGCCAAAAACTGGAAATCAAGGGGATGCCCATCAATTGGGGAATGGCTGAATAAATTATGGTATATGAATGTAATGGAGTACTATTGCACCATAAGAAATGATGAACAAGAAGACTTCAGAGATGCCTGGAAGGACTCATATGATCTGATGCTGAGTGAAAAGAGCAGAACTAGAAGAACTGTGTGCACAGCAAAGACCACAGTGTGTGAGAGTTTTTTCTGGTAGACTTGGAACTTTGTAATAATGCAAGAACTTAAAAAAAAAAAAATTCCCAATGGTTTTCTAAGGCAAAATGCCTTCCACACTCAGAGGAAGAACTATGGAATTCATTCACAGAATGTAGCAGATCATGTTTGTGTGTGTGTGTGTATGTGCATTATGTTTTGATTTGTTATATGATTTCTTCCATGTATTTTAGTTCATCTATACAGCATGACTATAGTGAAAACGTATTCAATAGGAAAGTATATGTAGAACCTATATAGAATTGTATGTTGTCTTGGGGAGGGAGGGGGGTGATGGAGGGTAGGTGTGGGGGGGTAAAAATCTAAGTTTTATGGTAGTGATTGTAGAACATTAAAAAATAAATAAATAAAAAAGAAAAAAAAGACTGCCCTCTTGCTCCTTTATCCATCAAAAGATAGTATCCCTTTCAGAGAACAGGGAAAATGAGAATACCTGACCAATGACGAATGAGAACCTTTTAAATCCATAATGGCCACCATACATAGCAGGCCAAAGAAGATAGGACTATGCTGCTCTTGCTTAAAAGATACCAGAACTTTTGGAGTGCTTGTGAGAATAATTACTGAAATAGACCTCTCCTAACCCAGGATTTCTGGATCCAGTAGCAATTACCCCCTAGCTCCCGAGCCCTATGTTGCTTGTTGAATTTTCTGGCAATGTCTTGGTCACTTCAAACAAGGGTTATGTGCCTTTACATTTACCCTGCTACCTGTCTTCACAGTGACCAACCTGATCTATCAGACTATATTCCTATGAGGTTTGACCTCTCATGACCTAGACCATGGAGACTGAGTCACTTTCAGTTCATGGGACTGATTTCTGGTGTTATTGATAGAATATCAACCGCAGTAATCAGACAAAAGTATGTAGGATAAATTATTACATTGAAGAAGCCAGGATTGGGAACCATGGAGATAGAAAACAGTAACTAAATAGTAATCCTGAGGAGTTCACTAGCACCCCCTCCCATTCTGAAACTGCTTGGAGGAAACAGATAAAACCAAGAGAAGCCCAGAACTTTTGGGCTACAATCAGCAGCTGGGCTGATTATCTTGGAAGGAGGCAGAAACAGAGTCAAGACCTTTCAGTACATGTAGTTACATCTAGAAAAGGGTTGCAGCAAGTATGTGGGGGGAGGAGGAGTGAGGGAAGGCGGAATGACAATGGAGGTCTCTAATATTCATAGGCAGATTTCTTTCTGTCTTTCTGTTTCCCTGTGTTTGATGTCTCTGGGAGAGTTCTGTGGTCTGGAACACTGAAGTTCACCAAAGGGCCATACTTGGGGATCTAGAATTCCACATGTGGTCTCAAGGCCACAGGTTCCCCACCTCTGTTCTAGGTTATGAGATGCTCAAAATTTTTAGTAAAGAGAACTCCAAAAATATGATGAATCTGAGTTACAGGGACAGCAATAGCCACTCCTTGAAAATGACTTCTGGCTATCTTAGAGGTCACCTAGTTTGAAATCTTCTCATTGTATGGATGAGGAAAATCTGTGATAAAGATAATCTGGGAATAAATCTCACTTCTGAAAAAAAAAAAGAAAGAAAAAGAAAATGATTTCTGAGCCCTATTCTCTTGGGCATTCTCAGTGTGTCCCTGATTTTTATTGAGAATATATATAATAGACCTTGATATATATCTACATGTATATATGTATATATATATATACATATATACACACACACATATGTATATGTATATTTCACAAGATCATATATTTAACGAGGGAAGGGACCTTAAAGATCATCCAGTTCAGCCTCATTTTACTATGAGGAAGCCATGGGCCAGAGAGAAAAGGTCACACAAGCTAATAATGGTCAGACTCAAATCCAGGAGTCTTACACTACATTGCACTGCATCTCAGACCTCACTTACATTTGCATTATACTTTTGGGAATATATCCATATATTTTTGGGAATATAGCCATATGGAGCAGCAGAACCTGGGGCCAGGAATCATGTGTCCTTCTCACAGGTCAGTTACTCAACAAGCGTTTATGAAACAATTACTACGTTCCAGGCCCTATGTTAAGCACTGGGGATACAAAGAGAAGCAAAAAGACAGTCGCTGCCCTCGAGGAGCTTGCATTCTGAAAGGGAAAGATGATACATAAAAGAAAACTGAAAAGGAAGGGAATAGGAAAAGGGGGGCATGATAGAAAAGTCCAGAATGGGGGTGGGGAACCTGCAGCCTCGAGGCCACATGTGGCCCTCTAGGTCCTCAAGTGCAGCCCTTTGAATCCAAACTTCACAGAACAAATCCCTCAGTAAAAGGATTTGTTCTGTAAAACTTGGACTCAGTCAAAAGTCTGCACCCGAGGACCTAGAAGGTCACATGTGGGGGTTTCCCACCTCTGCTTCAGAGTGTAGCCTCGTGAGAAATAAAGAGATTGTTGACTCAAGCACCTCCCTTAAATAGAGGTTCTGGGAGGAGCCATCCAGGTAGAAGGAAGGAGCAAAGGGTACTTTTGAGGTATGAATTCCAAGGCTGAAGAGATCTCCTAAGATGAAGACGTTTCTGGTACATGGTAAATTTCAGACTAAGCCTAATGAGAAACCACTGGAACTAGTGGTTCTAGTGGCAGAAATGCAAGGAAAAGTGTGAAATGATAGGATTATGAGGGACCAGAAAGAAGATGTGGATTGTACAAGATTAGGAGCTAGAGGAGGGAGAAACTCGAAGACTGTCTCATCCAGCTTTAACAGATAGATTGTGGCTTGTCCAAAGTGACACGGTAATTATGAGAGGTGGGATGTGAACCTAGGCCACCTGAGTCCAGAACAGGCATTCCTCCTACCACATCATTTCCTATATAGAGCAGAAGGGTTAATTAACGAGAAAAGGGAGCATGAAATATGAGGAAAGAGACCGAGGTCCAAGGGACTGGAAGACTATATTGATAGTGCAATGGTGACAAGATCTAATTAGAAAACAGTGTGAAAAAGAGCTTGATTTAAAAGAAATTGTCTAAGCTAATCCTGTCTAAACAGGTTTGAGCAAAGAATTTCTTCTCAATGTGGTGAGGGTGCTAGTATCTTTTTAAGTCCCAATGAGCAATACTGCAGCAGTTCCCAGAAGCCACCAGGATTTTCTCCATGTTAGAGCAATGGCAAATACAGAATGCTAGAAGAGAATTTAGAGATTATCTAATTTCAACTCCCTAATTCTGTAGTGCAAATGGATAGAGTGCCGGGCCTGGAAACAGGAAGACCTGAGTTCAAATCCAGCCTCGGATGATTAATTAGCTGTGTGACTTTGGATAACCTTTGTTGACCCTGTTCCTCAACTGAAAAATGGGGATCATATCAACCTCTCCCTCCCAGGGTGGTTATGAAGCACTTAGCACAATGCCTGGCACATAGTCGGTGCTATGTAAATTCTAGCTATTATTATTATTTTAAAGTGGTGGCTAAGGAGACCTAGTGAGGTCAAGCCATGTGCCCAGAGTCATATGTTGAATTAGGGCTAGAACCCAGTTCATAGTCCAGGGTTCTCCACACCATTCTACACAAACATCTCTTAAGCCATGAGGGTCAATTGTGATCCAATCCCATCTTCTCCCTAAATGTTCACTCTTTCTGTCAGTGAGAGGCATTAAAGTCTCAGTGCTACAAGGCAATGTTCCCATGGGATTGAGTAGTTGCAGGTATATTGGATAGTGACTAGATGTGTGACTTCATTGGTAAAGGGAACTTCCAGATGAAATTCTCTGTACCAATGAAGGTCAGCACTTTCTCGGCCATTTATAACTTTAGTGTTGCCCAGGACACTGAGAGATTAAGTAATCCGTCCACGGAGATACAAAGGCAGGTTTTGAACCGGTTTTTTCTGGCTCCTAGGCCAGCTTTCCATCCGCTACACATAGTAGTTTCCTAATGATTATTTTTATCAATAACAGCTGATATAATAATAGTTAATAATAGTTGAAATAATAATAGTTCTCAGGTCATGTATCATAGACTTAAAACTGGAAGGGACGTCAAAAATCATTTAGCCCAATTCCCTTAATTTTACAAATGAGGAAATAAAGGCCCAGTGAAGTACAATGATGTGATTTGAGAAGCTAGGCTCCTCTCTATCCAAATCCAACGCCCTTACCTCTGTCCCACACTACCTTTCTGCAGAGAATCTTAGAACACGCTACCCAAATCACTAAGCATAGTTGCCCATCTAAACAGACATCAGAGTTGACTGAGGCAGCATAGAGCTGGTAGAGAAGATGTTGTATTTGGGGTAGGAGGAACCAGACTCAAATCCTAAATTTCACTGACTTGGGCAGGTCACAGTGTCCCTGGGCCTCAACAATGGCCTTTGAGATTCCACTTCAGCCTCTCTTATTTGGCTCTGGAGCTTCTGAGACAGTTTGAATCCTGAGTCTGTCAATTACTGGCTGTGGGATCTGGGAAAAAATCACTTAAACTCTCTGGGTCTTAACTAATCTATGTGTACAATGAGGTGCTGGACTAAAAGACCTTTCTGAAGTCCTTTGTCAGAGGGACGCTAGAGCCAGCTGGACCTCTGACTCAAGTAAGCCAATTGTTAAATTTTCATGGGAGCATCTCTAACTCGATCAGCAAAAGCTCCAAATCTGGGCTTGGTTTATTGATTGTCTAGACTTGATGGAGAAAATGTTGATAATGCAAATTAATTTTATGAGTATGTTATGGGAACTTTTTTCTCTCTCAGATGAGATTACTGTTAAACACTTACCAGTAAACCAATGGCCTTTTTACTATAAATCTGTGACACTAAGATCCTATTGAACAACCTCTCTGTAAGGTCAGGATGGGCCCCTCTAATCTTTCAATTTTTTGGAAGAGAATGAACAACTCACCATGTTCAAAATGGAATGTTTGGCTCTTGATCTATTATTCCCAGGACAGTGTCTCTGCTACCCATATGAAATAGTATGAATATTTTTGAAACTGAATTATCATCAAAAAAAACTCAGATACTTGTCTTGGTAACACCTATCACAAAGCATGATACAGGTTAAATAAGGGTCTCAATGTGTCCTCAATGCCTCTCTGACCCCTACCTAAATAATAAGGGGAAGTAAACATATAAAGATGGAAATTCATGTATTATGATTTTTTAAAGCCCAACTCTATTCATCTAACTCTTAGTGAGTACCTACTATGTGCCAGGTGCTGGATGGTGTGGACAACATGAAAATCAATAAGATATAGTCTAGTAGTGGTAGGATAAATCCATACATACTTCAGTATATCAAGGACCTGTGGCTTTATTGAAGTGAGGATTCCCTCTATCCACCCAAATGTATGATATCACTTAGAGGGTAGTGTATCATAGATATTAAGTGACTGACTTGCCCAAGGTCATGAAGCTTATACAATTCTGAAGATGGGATCTAAATCCAGCATTGGTCTATTCTACCAGGATATCTCTCCAAGCAAATAAATAAATAATGGTAATAAAAAAGTAAAAAATGACAAGTGCCATAGGAGAGGCATTGAAATGCAGGGGTCCATAGGAAGGAGTCTGGCATAAAGGGAAGAGCAGTGATGGACTTGGGAGGCCCTCAAGATCAAGCTTGATTCCTGACTCCAACACCCATCCATGTGACTCTAGGCAAGTCCCTTGAACTTCCTGGCCTTTCCTCATTTATCAAACAAAGAGGTCAGATTAGATGATCTCTAAGGTCCTTTCCAGCGATAACACTATATATAACTTTATACTTGATCACTTCTGGCTGGTGGAGTGAGAAAGACAGGAGGACTAAGAAAGGCTTTGTGGAAGAGGTGGATCCCAGAAATCCCTAGGACTGTACTTCAAAGGATCTACCTATGAGTTCATCAACATGCACTCTCCCTCCAAATGCCTGCCTTATGTAGTCCTCACCCATGTTCTTCCATAAATCCTTCAAGATGCTGGAGGTCTTTCTTAAGGCCTTCCAATATTTTGTGGGTACAACTGTACTGTGGGCTGTTCACCTGTCATCCCTCACTCTCATATCACATGCCTAAGTCACCTGGATATTTATTTCCTGGTTGTTGTCTTTTAGGTCCCTTCTTAACCAGTAGATGGAACTGGAAACTCTCAGATGAGAAAGCTCCATTGCAAGTTGGCACTTTTGCAACTTTTTGGCAAGTTATAGTCTTGGAATATTTAGCACTAAGAGGCTAAATTGCTGAATTTCAGTCAGCATATGTCAAAGGTGAAGCCAGAACCTAGGTCTTCCTAGCTTTGATGCTGGTTCTGTCTGCTATACTATTACTACTACTAACAATAATAGCCAGCACTTATGCAGTACTTACTATACACCAGCCACTGTGCTAAGTGATTTACAATTATTATCTCATTTGATTCTCACAACAACCCTAAGAAGTAAACAGAAGTTAGGTGACCTGTCCAAGGTCACATAGCTAGTAAGTGTCTGAGGCTGGATTTGACTCTAGGCCCAGAGTTCTATCCACTCTGCCACCTTGATGCCCACTGCCACCTTCTACTCTGCTTTTCTCTTAGTGCATATGATTTATTAATAATGGTGATCAATCTCTAGATAGAAAGGGTATATAGTACTGATATAGAATAATACTATGTGTTTTTGAGATATTATCAGTATGTCAATTTGCTTTGCTTGACTGTACTTTTTTACAAGAGAGACTTCATTCACAAACACTATTGTGGGAGGACAGGTCAAGTGAGAGAATGGAATAAATGGAGGGCAGGATGGACAAAGGAAAATGTGATTAGTCTTTCACAACATAACTATTAGGGAAGTGTTTTGCATTGTTACACATGTATGACCTATATTGAATTGCTTGTTTTCTCAATGAAGGTGAGTGGGGAGGAGGGAGAGAATATGAAACTCAAAGCTTTAAGAATGAATGTTAAATATTATTTTAGCATTCAACTGGAAAATAAGATATACAGGGGTATAGAAATCTATTTTGCCCTATGGGAAAATAGAGGGGAAGGAGAATGGAAGAAGGGTAGGTAACAGAAGGGAGGATAGACTGGAGGAAGGGGCGGACAGGGTGTATGTTGTCTTGAGGTGGGGGGGTGGGGAAAGATGGGGAGAAAACTTTGAATTCAAATTCTTGTGGAAGCGAATGTTGAGAACTGAAAAATAAATAAATAAATTTTGTATGTTTTTTGAAGAGAGGGGAAGGAATACCAGGGGGAGGGTACCAGGAAATGGCAGTAATGTTTTTCACAAGTGTCAATAAATCTTTAAAAAGAAATATTGGCTAAATGTCTTTTTGGTTCGAGACATTGTGCCAGGATCTGGGCAAAGAGAGACAAAAAACAACATGGTTAGTCCTTGTCCTCAGGGAGCTCATATCCTACTTGTACCCATAACATTTATACTATTGACTTTTTGTGTTCAGTAGGTAGCAACTTGGATTTTTTTCTTCACCATTGAATTTCATCCTACCTGTATAGGACCTTGATGTAATGAAATACTTCTCAATAATTAGGGTTATTTCAAATGTGTTTTCTTTGGAGGTACAGTAGTTAAGCTTATTTTCACTAGAAGTGTTCAAATAAAGGTTGTGGATGTCTTCTCGTTGCATATGATGGAGAGAGGATTTTTTTTTTCAGCTATGGGTTAGACTAAATAGCTGCTGAGAGCCCTTGAAACACTGAGATACCCTCTTTGTCTCCATAACTATTATTTAAAAACCAATATTCATTAAATGGCTACATTTAACATTGTGGATAGTAATCAAGAAAGTAAAGTAGGTGCCTTTAAAGTCACTGCTAACTCTAAACGACTGCTGTTAAATCACTTCAGTTCTATCCAACTCTTCATGACCCCATTTGGGATTTTCTTGGCAAAAATACTGGAGTGGTCTGCCATTTCATTCTCATCTTACAGATCGAGGAAATGGAGGCAAACTGGGTGAAGTGACTTGCCCAAAGTCACACAACTAGTAAGTCTCTGAGGCTGGCTTTTTAAGTTAAAAGTTCTTCCTGAATCCAGAAGCAGCCCACTATCCACCACCTTTCTTGAGTCTCGAGTGACAATCAACAAGGCAATAAATCAAGACCTCATTTGTATTACTCCCTAAATGCTGAGGTATAAATAGTCATAACGAAAATTTAACAATCAGTTTTGCATTCTGATTTGAACCAAGTCTATACTGCTGTATAAAAGTGTAACTGAATATTGTTGTACTGTAAAAAATAATTAATATGAAGAAGTCAGACATGCACTAGAAGGCTTAGATGAAATAATACAGAGTAAAGTAAGAAGACCCAAGAAAAACAATCAACGAAATAACTACAAAACAAAATAACAGACATTACAGAAAAACTAAATATTGTGTAGTTATAATGACCAAGCTTAGCCTTGGAGAAAACGTAAGAAAACACAACTCTCTTCCTTTTTTGCAGAGGTGAGAGGGGCCCATGGGTACAGAAAATTGTTTATACTATTTGACATAGTTGATGTGTTGGCTTCTTCCCCCCCTTTCTTTTTTATTCTGTTATAAGGGATAGCTTGTTGGAAAGAAGAGGGAGATATAATCAGAAATGAAAGTAATAGAAGAAGAAAATATGTCAGCAAAATAAGAAAAAAAGGCACAGAGGAAGGGGGAGTAGAGAGCAGCTCATAGCGGAAAAAATAAGTGCCTAGTAATGCTGGAAGACTTTCTAATTAAATAGTCCTAGCAATATATTGTTAGTTCTAATTCTTCATTTATTAGTATCAGTTAAAAATGACAGGGGTAATTCCATCAAAATGAACTTCAAAGGTACTTACTTCTTACATTTCTTGACTGCAATCACACTGACAGTGGAGAATATAAATAAGTTGGCCTTTGAGGTTTTATACACAAATTTATTAACTTCAAAGATATTTTTAACTCCACATTTGTCTTTATGGAAGTGTAGTGATAATAATAATATCAAAGTCAATGAAACTAACTGAATCTTCTTTCTTCCCTACCTGGCTTAAATTCTGTCTTAAGTAAGTGAATGAGTATTCCTATTTGCATACTTTTAGTATAGTTGAAAGGATACTGGATTGAACTTTATTAGAACCAAGCAACAAGAAGACATTCCTGTAGAAATCACAAAATCTTTCAACAGAATACTTCCTACTGATCTCCCTCTCCTAATAAACTTTTAAAAAATACACCATTCTAAAATAGATTATTTTAAAATGTTATTTAAAACATATTGTTTAACCATAAAAAGAAGTTGATTGTAGGAGTTTCCTGATCAATCTGATGAGTTTAATTGGAGTTCCTTTCTTAGGAACCATACCTCTCTTCTGATAGAGTATGGATGGATATGTCCATTGGTACTTATTAAGAGAAGAAAGAAAACTTCTAGTTAAGTCATAATGATTGGGGATGACTCTAAGATTATAGAATCATGGATTGAAAAGAAATGATCCTAAAAGTTGATGATTTGGTTGGCTGAGACCCTTGGGAGGGAGGGCTCTATCAGAGAAACTACTTCTCTATGCTGGCCAATAAAAGTGAGTCAAATGGATTTGCCTGGCTCTTCCCTCCCCTCCTTTTCCTTGTACCTTTCAGAGCAGAGCAAAGGGTAAAGGAGGGGGCATCTTACCTCTTTTCTCTGTTTGGCAGCTATGTGCACGATGGATCTGAGTAGAAGGAGATGAAATTGAGAGACCATTTGGGAGGCCACCGCAACAGTCTCAGATCATAAGAGTCTATGGTTTTGACTTGGATGAGCTGAGAGAAAGGATCAGATGAGAGATCAGATAAAGAGTCACGTGGAAAGATTTGGCAATTTGCCAAATGAGAAAGAGTGAAAAGGCAAGGATAATGCCAAGATTTTGAATCTGAGAGAGACTAAAAAAATGGTGGTGTCTTTGTTAGGAATAGTGAAATTTGGAGGAGGGATTGGTTTTGTAGGAAAATATAATGAGTTCTGTTTTGGATATGTTGAGTTTAAGATATCTCTGAGACATTCAATCTGAAATGTCCAATAGGCAGTTGGCCATGAGCAACTGAAACTCAGGGGAGACAGACAGACCAGCAGACAGACATGTGCCTGTGAGTCATCTGCAGAGAGATGATAATTAAACTCATGGAAGCTTATGAGTTTACTGGTTGGTTGGTTGGTCGTTGTCCTTTGTTCTCAAAGAGGACCAAAATAACATCATCATGATAAACTCAACTTTCAACATGTCTGATTACGACTGATCAGACCAATAAGAGCTTGGAATGCTCCACCACAGATTGGGCACAGATAGTCTGTGTGAACATTTGGAGTGGTTATTCCAATTTTGTGCATCCTACATTTCGTTTGTGATGCTTCAATTCTGCTTTGCTCATAGAGCACAGAACCTTTTCTGATTCGGGCACACCATGCTAAGTGGTCCTGTGCCAGTGTCTCCCATGTCACACAATCAAAACCAAAATTCTTGAGAGACCTTGCAAGTGTCCTTATATCATCTCTTCTGACCACCATGTGATTGCCTGCCCCATGGAAGTTCTCCATAAAATAGTGACTGCCCCATGCGAGTTCTCCATAAAATAGTCTTTTTGGCAAATGTATAGCTTGCATTTGAACAACAGTGGCCAGCCCATCAGAGCTGCACTCTCTGAGCTCTCTGAAGTATAGTTTGAATGCTTGGCAGTTCAGCTCAATCAAGGACTTCAGTGTCTGGTACTTTATCCTGCCAGGTGATCCTCAGAATCTTCCTAAGACAGTTCAAATGGAAGAGATTCAGTTTCCTGGCATGGCGCTGGTAGATTGCCCATGTTTCACAGACATACAACAATGAGGTCAGCACAATGGCTCTGTAGATCTTCAGTTTGGTAGTCTAATACCTCTTCTCTTCCAAACTTTTCTTCAGAGTTCCCAAACACTGAGCTAGCTCTGGCAATATGTGCATCAACCTCATTGTCAATGTGTACATCCCTGGAAAGCATACTACCAAGGTAAGTGAACTTATCCACAGCATTCAAAACTTCTCCATTTGTTGTAACCGATGGTGCCATGTATGGACGGTGTGGTGGTGGCTGATGGAGCACCTGTGTTTTTTGGTGTTAATTATTAGGCCAAGATTAGCACAAGCAACAGAGAATTGATCCATGCTTTGTTGCATCTCAGCTTCAGAGGCTGCATTGAGTGCACAATTATTTGCAAACAGAAAATCATGCACCAACACTCCCTCCACTTTGGTTTTGGCTTGTAGTCTTTTCAAATTGAATACCTTACCATCAGTACCGTAGCTGACCTTGATTCCTTATTCATCCTCATTGAAACATGGCTGAAAACATTTGACATCACGGCTGAAAACATCATGCTTAAAAAGCATGGGAGCAAGCACACAGCCCTGTTTCACTCCATTGGTGACTAGGAAGGCACGAGAGCATTGTCCACTATCCAGAACCCAGGCAAACATGCCATCATGAAATTGACGTACAATGCTGATGAACTTCTCTGGGCAACCAAATTTTTATATAATTTTCCATAAGCCCTATGACTAACAGTGTCAAAGGCTTTGGTCAGATCTACAAATGTTGTGTATAGACCTCTGTTCTCTATTTTAACCTGTATGTTGAAAACAGTGCTGTGCATACAAGGGGTGACATTTATACCCTTCCCCTGAAACATGGATATAACTTCTCTGTTCTATTCTCTAGTCTAAATATTTGTCAAGTATTTCCTCCAAAAAGGAATCTTTATTGATACAATTATTGATGCCTGAGGAAAGAAAATTACTTTCCTGTCACTACAGAGAAAAATCTACTACAAGCACCAGATATAGCAACTCATCAACATCATTTACCATTCAGAGAACCTACTACAGCCTAAGTAAAGGTCAATGAAGTCCCTGACCTCAAGGAGCTTATATCTCAGCCCTCTTCTCTGCCTCCGTTGTTCTGACATCTTATAACTCACTATCACTCTCCTAGGCTGGCAACGAGTAGAACTTATACCTCCCCATTATAGATCAAAACATAGCAGCTAGCTTTATAAGCTTTCATCCATGCTATTGTGCTGTGACTGATAGGTATGTGTGTTGGGTAATGTACAGGGAAACGTTTATAGATTCTCACCCAGACTATTTTAGAATCATGATGTCTTTTCAAAAGGGGAAACTGCTTTCTCTCTGGAATAAAGTCTCTAAATTTCCCACTGACAGATTTGGGTGCATTTTAAGCCATGACCATTTAAATTCCCTTCTACCTGGCAGATACCTTGTGAGAATCAATGTTCATTCAGCCCACAGGCAAGTGCTTTCCTGAGCTACTGGGAGAGGCATACAGTGCTGGTGACCTTGGATAAGTGATCGCCTCATGAATACAAAGATGTATTTGGAATCTAAGGTCTCCTCTCTTTACTGTTGTGTTAAAGGAATAAAGAGACATCCAAAGGGCTATTAAGTGGCAGGTTTTCTTAAGCTATTCTATTTATTTATTTAGTTTGAAACTTCCCTAAATGTCCTTCAAGGGGAATGGAAGTTGTTTCCTTATGGGAATAGAATGGATTGAAAGAATTCATTTCTCTGTAGCCAAACACCATTTGTAAGGGATTCTAAAAAATAGCACTTAAAAAGATGGGCTGGTTGACTAATGGTGGAAGGAGAGGAGAGAAGAGACTGTCTCCTTTTCAGCAACATGTCACTCATCAGTATCATGGCATCCCTCATGGTAAACAGAGGAAATGAAGGAGCAATGGAGACAAAAAGGGAAGAAAATAATAGCAAATATTTTGCAGAAAATACCTGCATAGTGACAGAAATATTTGTTCAAAGCCGCCATCTAGTGGACAAAAATATAATACAAACACTAACAGTGCTCAAGTAGCTTCAGCATACCTTCCCTCTAAAATACTAAGATGTTTGAAGGAGAGCTAGATGTATAAGATAAATGAGACTATCCTCCACCAGGATGGAATTAAAAATACATCAGATATTAAGATAGTGTCATTTTATATTGGGCAGAAAGGTTAAAATGCACTAAATTAGTTAGTGGCAAACAATGATATTTATTTCACATGGAGACCTTTATAATATTTGTAGAATAAATTGATTCTATAAAAGGGAGCACATTCCATTCCTTTATGAAACATCAAAGGCAGAGAAGAATCTTAGAGTAATTTTTATTTGTATTTCATAATTGAGTACTGAATATATATATGCACACATACACACATATATATTTACGCACATATTTTATATATATATATATATATATATATATATATATATATAATAATAATAGAAGGGTGAAACAGATAGTGCCCCTTGCCCTACTTGAGGCTCATTGCTCAGGAGAATTTTCCTGTTATAAATACTTCTCCACTCTGGGAAGTAATATCTAAAGACATACATTCTCTTTATCTTTCTCATTGCTCTGAGCCCCTAGGCAGGGAACTCCCTCCATATCAGTCTATAACTTGCTTGCTTGGGGCAGGTAGAGGTTAGGCGACTTGCCCATGGCCACATGGAGCTAAATAAATCAGAGACAGCACTTTAATCTGGGAAGGCCTTGACCAACTAACTATCCACTATACTTCATCTCACAAGACCATTTATATCCCACTACCCTCCAAAAAAAAAATATCCTAGAGACAGCCTAGGGTACCACAAGAGCCAGCACTGGCAGTTTGAAGACCTGAGTTCAAGTCCTATTTTTGATATAAATTAGCTGTGTGACCCTGGACAAATTAATTTCCATCTTAACTTCTAAGCTAACTTCATAGAATTCACCTAATGTCATTAAAAGTTATTAATTCAGAGACAGGTATATCTTCCCTGGTGGAGATTTTCCTTCTAGAAGACAGTAAAATGTTTGCACCCTTCTCCTTTTCTAACTAGGAATGGAGTTTTAATCTCCTTTGTTAAAGGTCTGCTTAGTCATTACCTCAGACCAGCTTTGTTTACTTAAGAAGATAAATTTATTTTCTTGTTTTAGATTCATTCTGTAGAATGTAAGCTCTTTAAGAGTAGGGATATTGGCTTTGACTTTGAATTTTCGGTTCCTAGTACAATAGTACTATATTGTATACTGGTACAATAGTAGGTAAATGAGAACACCGCTTTTAAACCATTTTTGTGTTATATAGCCCTTTGACAATCTGGCAAAATCTGGACTCCTCCAAATAATGTATTTAAATGCATAAAATAAAATAGGATTAAAAAGAAAGTAATTATATTGAAATAGTCACTCAGCTGTTTAATAAAACAAAATTGTGATATAGCAATATATTTAGCATCTGGTCTAAAATCATAGTGCTTTTGAAGTAGTGATGAGTATAAATAGTTTGAGATTTCTGCAACAATTATGCGATAAAAATTATCTTTGATTTCTGTTGGTCACAACGTTACAAGTGCTGTTAATACTTCTGTACTTTGTTGCCTACATTCATAATGGAATAAAATGCCAAATTTCATTTAGTTCTAATTCTAAATTTCATTTAGAAAGTAGGAAGAATAAAGATGTCATTTTTTTTCCTATTCAGGCTCGCAAACCTACCATAGTAAACATGGATGATTTGGGGGTTCATGAACTCCAGGTTAAGAAATCCTGTATTAGACAATTTATATAAAGAAATGCCTATTGAGACATCAGCACTATTTGTCAGTGTTATATGGGTTTTCCTTCAGCAATTTGATTTTCTTCCTCAGGAGACCATATGCCTAATGATTAATCATTGAGCTCTCCAGAATATGCTCCTGATGACTGGGTCCCTGGTGTTTAACAGTTTACAATCTAATGGTAACACTTGCCGTATAGCATCCACTGCCTGAAGGCCAGATATTTCATATATCTTCCCCCCACTAGGGTTCTCTGGTACCCTTAAGGGGATTTAGGGTGTGTGTTTAGGCTTTTTGCCAATGGCTGCAGCCCCCATTGAGAGTGTTTCTTCAACTGGATAGTGGTTCCATTTAGCCACCGGCAGGTGGATTAGCTTTTACAAAGAAATATTTACTTCAAAATGTATAGTGACAAATAAACTTAACTCTCCTCAACATGGAGGCATAATCAGTCCTCTTCTCCAGCCCCACCTCCCCAACCACCTCAGTCTCTGGGGAGGAGAGGGACATAAGGTTCATAGTTTAGCCGTTCCGGTAGAGAACACAGAGCCAGGACCAAGTCCAAACCCCCCCCTCCCCTCCCGCCCCATCAGACTCAGGTCCCTGCCACTCTGCTTTCTCAGGGCTTCCCTGCCTGGCTGGCTTGGGTGCAACATCATTCCCTGAATCCTGGCTCCAAGAATACCATGGCTTGAATTCCTCGGTATGTTAGGTCAGATGGGGATCACCACCGGTGCCTGAAACTGAGTACAAACAAGAAACGAATGAATCTTGGAGCCAGAATAAAAGCGGGGGGGGGGGGGTGGGGGGGGGGTGGGGGGGGGGGTGGGGGCGTGGTTCTAGTTCTCAGTTCAGTTTATGGCACAGTTTTCCCTGTAGGTGAACATCAATCTTCACCCTTTGGACACAGCAGGAAAGAACACTCAGGAAAGAGAACTCTCTGAATCTGACTAGTTTTTTAGATGCAGTTTTTCTAGCTATGTAGCCAATTGAAGGAGGCTACTTCCACCCCATGTGGTAGGGTTTACAGAGGACCTCCATGTTTGATGATCTAGGATGCTCCAAATTCTGTTACATAACAATTTAAGTTGCCTGGACACACATAGTAGATCCCTAGTTTCCTACAAGATTCAGCTTAGGTACCACCTTCCACATGAAACTTTTCTTCATTATCCTGGTTGCTAATGCCCACCCCCACCATTGTGTATCTATGTTGCACAAACATACATATATGCATGTACATATATAATATATATATCATATATACATGTATGCACATGCATGTGTGTGGTATATTAACATACACACACATTGTCATCTCTGGCTAGATTGGAACAATAGGAAAGACATTCATCTCATTCTGTCTCCACATGATTTTAACCAACTGTGCTTGGTCCCTATATTCTGAAAGTTTTTCATTTCATGTAGCTTGGAAATTATGACTATTTGGCATGATAATATCTGTAACAAAGGCTACTCTTAAGTTTTGATGGCTTAACGTAATGTCTGGGTAATTGTGGGCAATGTTTGGTCCACGATAATGGTTCAAATTCAGTATAATTTGTTGACTGAGTGCTCCTGGATATTTTGAGGTCTCTGTAACGTGGTGATTTGTTATCTGTCTGTCCATGAAAGATGGTAAGCTTCCAATATATAATTCTAGCTGCCAAATCATGTCTTGCTAGGTATTTTGGGAAATGTCAACTTTGAGGTGCAGTGATGGATGAGCTATACAGTTTCTTTGTTGTTGTTCAGTTGTTTTTCAGTCATGTTAACCCTTTGGGAGCCCTTTTGGGGTTTCCTTAGGAAAGACACTGGAATGGTTTGCCATTTCCTTCCCCAGATCATTTTACAGATGAGGAAACTGAGGCAAACGGGATTCAGTGACTTGCCCAGGGTCACCAAGTTAGTCAATGTCTGAGGCTCAGGAAGACTCATCTTCCCAACTCTAGGTCTGGCACTCTGTCCACTGTACCATCTAGCTGCCCCAAAAGGATCTTAGTCTGGGTTCTTGAAGGATAACTCCTCTGTCAATTACATTGTCAATGATCTGGCCTTTTAGCATATGTCATTTGTCGACATATTGCTTGCTAAGCTTATGTGGATGTCATCCAAAGAAGGCCTTTGGATTCCATTCTTGGATCTTGGCCATGTTGCAGGCTCCATCTCTGGGGTCTTAGTTACATTAGAAAAACCTAATGGCATATCCCAGTTGTCATCCTTTGTTATTGTCTGATAAAGTGGTATCTGTCTTAAAACTATTTCTGTAGCTTTTTTAACCTTTCCATCATGTTCTCTAAAAATGTTTTCTTAATCATCTTCCTCTTTTGGCAAGGAACAGTTAATCTTACTATATCTGTCTTAGGAAGGAAGGAACATTTATAAAGTGTCTACTGTGTGCCAAGGCACTTCACAACTCTGGGAGGTAAGGACTATTATTTATGGACTAAATTATAGACTAAATAGGACTAAAATGGGGATTATTATCCCCATTTTACAATGGAAGCAACTGAAACAAATAGAGGTTAAGTGACTTGTCCAAGGCCACACAACTATTAAGTGTCTGAGGTTAGATTTGAACTGGGAAGGATAGTTTTAAACCAATTAACAGCTATACAGGACCAGTCTTGATGTCCTAACAAAATCCATTGCCCAAGAGGCAGGTAGGTAGTTAGTTAACCCAGTTAGTTCTCTTTGATTCCAGGATGCCAACAAGTCTCCTAATATATCTGGTCACAACTTTCTTGGTATCTTTATGCATGATGTGTCTTGTTTGGAGAACAAAATTGTAAATATCACACTCATCCACTGCTTTAATATGACCTCCTGATTCAAGGGCAAAGTCTTCAGTCTCTATCTTTCCTGGACATACATTAGTATTATTGTTTTACATAATAATGATAATAGTAAAACCTTACATAACACCTAATATGTGCCGGGCACTATGCTAAATGCTTTAAAATTATTATCTCAGTTGATCCCCACAACAACCCTGAGCCACAGATGCTGTTATTATCCCCATTTCACAGATGAGAAAACTGAGACAAGCAAAAATTAGGTGACTTGCCCAACATCACACAACAAATAAGTCTCTGAGCTGGATTTGAACTCAGCTCTTCCAGACTCCAAGCCCACTGCCCTATCTTCTTCAAGACCTAACATGACTTGGCACATATCAAAATCCATAAAAATCTTGGCTCTTAGGCTTTTTAAAATCTAAATTTCCCAAGCCCCTGTGATAACTGGCTCATAATAACTTAGTTTAGAGCTCCTTTTCTAGTTGTTTTCTGTTGGCTCCAAAATCACCATGGTTCCAACACCAATAACTGGAATTAGAGCTATTTTGCTGATCTTTGGGCACTTTCTCCATAGCAACTCACAGCCCTTAGCAGGGACTTTTGAACAGTGTATCAAAGGTTTCCTCCAGGGAGCAGTCAAATCTTAGATTTCTTAGTCAAGGACATAGGATGAGAAAAAGAGGCAGGTAACTGGAGCACAAAATTGTGACCCCAAAGAATCAGGTTAAAAGGCCATACCTCAGTGCTCAATGATGCTTGGAAGGAATGACCACTGCTGAACCCACTTATGGCTACTCTCCATCACTGCTGTTTTCTTAGTTTTTATCAAAGAACAGAATGAAAGTGACAGAATCCACAAGAATTCTGAGAGATTTTAAAGGGATGCTAAGTTTGAAAGATTTTGGAAGAAAATGGAGTTGAGGGAAAAGGTTGAAATTAAAGGTAAAAGGGATTCAGCATAGACATTATCAGAGCAGGCCTAATGACCAACCAATAAAGTTTTATTAAGCACATAGGGATTCAAAAAGAAACATAAGATACTCCCTGCCCTCAACAACAACAGGCAAATATATATAAACAAAACAAGCTACAGATAAATAGGAGATGATTAACAGAGGGAAGGAGCTAGAATTAAAAGACTTTGAGGAAGGCTTCCTATTTTTTAGATAGGATTTTAGTTGGGACTTAAAGGACAATAGTCAGAGCAGAGAAGAAAGAGCATCCCAGGCATGGGGAATAGCCGGAGAAAATTTTAGGAGCTGAGAAACAGATTATCATCTTCGTGGATTAGCCAGGAGGCCAGAGTCACTAGATCAAAGAACTGTGTTCATCCTTCATTGCTGAATAAGACCATGCCATCAGAGAAATGATGACATGACTTGCACTTGACTTTGTTTTGAGAAAGGTATAAGAAAGGGCAGCTAGGTGTCACAGCAGACAGAGTCTGAGGCCTGGAGTCAGAAAGATTCATCTTCCTGAGTTCAAATCTGGCCTAACCATATGACCCTGGGCAAGTCACTTAACCTTGTTTACCTCAGTTTCTTCATTTGTAAAAAGAGGTGGGGAAGAAAATGGCGAACCATCTTTGCCAAGAAAACTCCAAATGGGGTCATAAACAGTTAAAAACAACTGAACATCAACAAAGGTATCTTAAGAGGACAGGTAGAAGGGAGTAGGTCTGATAAAACTTGCAGTGATTCAATTCATATGAAAGAGCTGAATTTTAAACTCTTTATTTCATTATTTTCCAATTCTCTCAAACGATCCTTTGTATCTCAAGGGCTTCCCCACCCCCCCACTCTCTATTCCTTGATCACTGTATGAATTTGTAATCAGAATACCTGGGTTTAGTTCGCAGTTTTGCCATTTACTAGCTGCTTGGCCTTGGACAAGGTACTTAACCCCTCAGTTCTTTTCCTCTGTAAAATGAAGAGCAGCTAGGTGGTACAGTGGATAGAGCACCAGTGCAGGAGTCAGGAGGACCTGAGTTCAAATTTCACCTCAGACACCTGACACTCACTAGCTGAGTAACCTTAGGCAAGTCAACTTAACCCCAATTGCCTCATCCTGGGTCATCCCCAGTCATCCTGATGAATATATCTGGTCACTGGATACAGATGGCTCTGGAGGAGAAGTGAGGCTGGTGACCTGCACAGCCCTCCCTCCCTCAAAACAAAGTCAAGTGCAAGTCATGTCATCATTTCTCTGATGGCATGGTCTTCTTCATCAACAAAGGACGAACACAAACACTGTAAAATGAGAAGGTTGGACTATATTATCTGTAAGGTTCCTTTCAATTCTCAATCTATGATGCCTGAGAGGTAAACTCTGATCTAGGCAGACAATGGAGTCAGGGCAGTATTCAGGGTGAAGGTAGTCTGGTCTTAATTAGCTCACTGGAGATGGAGAGAGTAAATGCTAATAATAGGCACTTGAGTGCTTTAAATACTGAAGCCAAATCCTATTCTTGAGCAGTCTGCTTTGTCCTTAAACCACACTGAGCACCTCTTGTTTCACTGACAAAATGGCAAATCCATAATTTGTAATTAGCACAGATCCATATTTTGTAATTAACACTCCGCTTTAGCAAAAGCGAAGCCTATTTCCAATTGCAAAGGAAATCTGATTGCTGCCTCCAGAATGAATGAGTGGGTCATTGCAACTCTAGATTTATAAAAGAAATGCTCCACCGTGACAGTGTGTAGCATAATAGAGCCTTGGCCTTGGGGTCAGGAACAGCTCAGTTCAAGTCCTGATTCTCTGGCACAATCGTTCTTCCTTCATTTTCGAAGAGGACCCGTGGCATCATGGGGTGAGGTCTTGACTTGTAAGTGGGATTTAAGCAGGTATAATTTTAAAAATAAATTTATTGATGTCTTTTTTATATTATCCTAGTTTTCCCTACTATTCTTTTCCTTCTTCCCATACAGCCATCCCAAACAACAAATTATATTTTTTAAAGATTAAAGAAAAGAAAGGAAAAGAAGAAAAAAATCAATATGAGTAATCAATACATTTTCAATACATTGAAAAAGTCCAATGATATGTGCAGTGTGAAACACTTCTGGATCTTCTACTTTCGTGAAAGGTCGAGTTGGGGATGTCCTCTCATATCTCTTCATTCAAATCATGCTTGATCTTTAGAACTTTAATTACATTCACACTTGATTTCTTGCCGTGCTTTGTTCTTTGTATTAGTGGGGATAATATTAATGTTCATGTGATTAGACACAATCCCTTCAGTCCAGAGCCTTGTAATCTCCTTGGAAGATTAAGATAAGGTATACTGACTATACAACAGTTAAGGACTGGAGTGGTAACACAAAAGAATATAAAACAACCTTGCATTTGGGAGACTCAATATTTGTTGATGGTCTTTGGTTAAACACAAATCGAATTCATCATTTAGAAAGAAAATACTCTTGAATATCTCAAATCGAATATTGTTAAAAATCTTAAGTGTGTATCTGCATCCACAGAAAGAACTAGGGATTCTGAATACAGATTGAAGTGTACTATTTACTGTCTTTTTGTTTTTTTCTTTCTCATGGTCTCTCGCATTCATTCTAATTCTTCTTTACAACATGACTAATGTGAAAATACGTTTAATAAGAATGAATACATAGAGACTTTATCAGATTGCATGCCCACCTTGGGGAGAGAGGCGGAGAAAATTTAAAACTCAGAAGTTTGTGGAAGTGAGTATTGAAAACAAAAATTCAATAAATTAATTTAAAAAATCTCCAGGGTACATACTTTACCAACATTCATACTTGAATCCACTCTTCTGGTTCAGTAATGGGGATGCCATCTTTCCCTTCTCACAGACAGAAGTTTCTTATGGTTGCTAGCAGCCGGATCTGGTCATTGGGATTGGCACTGATGATAAACAGCTAGTGTTAGCGTCCTGTAGCTCTGCTGATACAAACCCATCTCATTCCAGGATTTGTAAAAGAGTACTGGACAAAAAACTTGCAATTTCACATATAGTCCTTTTTCTCTGTCCTACTATGACTATGCAAACACTCATTCTATTTGGTGTCTATGTTCAGAATAAATATACAGATTCATAGTAATAATAAAAAAATAAAGAATACTGGACTTGGAGCCGGAAGGTCTGCATATGAGTCTGAACTCTATCACTTATAAGCTGTGAGACCTTGGGTAAGCCACATAACCTCGTTTGACCTCAGTTTCCTCATTTGTAAAATGAGGGGGGTTGGATTAGCTAGCCTTTGAGGTCCCTTCTAGATCCAGAGTTTTCTGTGATTCTTGCCCCCAGAATACACCCAAGGATGCTAGTACTTTATTACAAACTATTCCCAGGGGAGCACTTGGCCAAGAGCAAATCTCCACCAGGATTCTAAATAGAAAAATCAGAGTTGAATCAGATTGTTTTGGAAGGTTATTTTCAGGCACCTTGATTTTAGCCCCCTGTTGGCTTACTGTGGGGTGGGGTGGGGAATCAGTCTTACTATAGTGCTAATTCCCTTCAGCATTCCTTGCCCCCTTCACCTGCTCCAGTTGAACAGAAGAATGGAAATATATTAGGCATTTGAAGATTCACAGCACCATAATTTTAGAGATGGGCGGGATCTTGGGGGTCATTAAGCCCACTCATTTTACAGACGAGGAAAATGAGGTATAGAGTGATTTGCCTAAGGTCACACTGCTAGGCTAGTGGTGTCTGAGGTGAAATTTGAATACAGGCCTTCCTAACTCCAGGTCCAGTACACTATTCACTATAGAAATGATGCACATTGATAGGATTAAATAGAACAAAAACATCCTAAAAGAAGTTTTATAAAATAAAATTCTATCCCTCCCAGGAAGGGATGTGAATTTGATATTTCTCAATTTTGTCATTTCAGCTAGCAATCCAGTAGAATTATGCAGAAAAAGGGTAACTGGCTTCCCTGATGTAGGAAACTCAGGCACACAATTAGCTTCCCTTACTTTTCAGAACCTAACAACAAATCTCATCTTCCTCAAGAGAAAACTGCTGATTTATTTTCATGAAGTACAGAAGGAAAGAAAATTTATCCCTGCCCCAGCTAAGTGCTCTTTGTCCTTACATTTACAATAATTATGTTATATTGTAAAGATTATAATATATATCATATTGTAAATAGCATAATTACAATAATACATTACAATAATCTGTGGTCCTAGTTGATAACTGTTTCTTTTCTCATCATCTTCCTGAGATTTCTGCGTCATTTCCCCTTAACATTTTTGCTCATGTGCAGAGAGACGGGAGAGTTTTTATTAGCAAATACACCTAATGCGTTGAGTTAATTTGATACTTCAAGAAGCAGGGTTGATCTTCCAGTAGGTGGTGCTCATTCTACATAAAGTCATCATCCCTCATAGCAGGAAACTGTGTAGTCAGAGATCCGAGAGGGGTAGAGAGGGAGCTTGACAAATTTCCTGTGCTCCTGCCTTGCCCTTCCCTCCTTCCCTCAGTGATAAATGAGACCTTTGCCTTTTCATGCTCCATAAAACTTCCCAGGAATTTCTCCTCTCCATACCTGCCTTTGTTGTTTTCCCCTATTAGAACATAATAAAGTCCTTGAGAGCAGGGACTGTCTTGCTTGTATTTGTATCAAGTGCTTAGCACAGTATCCGATACATAGTGAACTTCACACTTCATACATGCTTTATCAATCTTTCCAAATGAATGGAAATTATCTTCAAAGACTCCCAGAAAAGGAAATTTGACAATCATCTATTTCAGAGCCCTCACTGACAGCAAACGCTGGTTCACTGAAATTTTACCAGCTGCTACTCAAAACATCCACCCCACCGTATTTCATCAGTGGAGATGGAGAAATGCTGGTAATCATAAAGAAACATCACTTAAAGGCCCTGGCCAAATCTCAAACGTTGGTAAGGCATGACTCTAAAGTCAGGAAGATCTGCAAGCAAAATTCTCCTGTGACAACTGCCAATTGTGTGACCCTGGATATGTCACATAATCTCTCTAGAATAAATTTCTTCATTTGTAATATAGCTCATTATTACTCAGATGGATCTGTGCCTCTTAGATATTCACTCCAATGATGTAGATTGCCACCTATCCACGTTTATTCATTTGTATTTTTCCTTGTTTCATGGGTTGCCATGGCCAAAGAATTGATTCCTCAGTCCTCACCTGGCCTATGCTCAAAGCCTTTTCAGTGTGGGAGCGTCTGACAACCTTCAACAACCCAGGGTCTCTTCTGCCCCATTCACTGGAGTATATTACCTATTTCAGAAGAAGCAGTCTGGCTTAGTGGGGAGAGTGTTGAATCTGGAATGATGAAAAAGTAAGTTCCAGTCCTGCCTTGGCAAGTCACTTAACCTCTCAGCATGCAAGACCTCAAGACATCCAAGTTATCGAGGGCCTGTGGTGGAGGAAATTCTCACGCAGATTACAATCACTGATTGTTGGTTTGGCCTACCGCACAAAATTGTTAAGAACCATTTACAAACCACAAAGCCTACATATCATCGTCCACTGGTTGGCTCATCCCTTTGACACCAGAACCTTGGACTCTGACAATGAGACCACAACGGAATCTGAAAGGTGAGCTTTTGATAATGATAGGGATATTGATAAGGACAAGGACCTTACCTAGAACCACAAGACCTCCTTCGGTGCTACTTTTTGGCTACTTGCCTTCTTCCTCTTCCCAACTGCTTCCTGGATCCCTTTCATGTGATGTAACCTCCTTGAGGGCAGGGATTGTCTTGCATGGTGGTATTTGTAACACCTGCACACAGCTGAGTTCCTGTCACACAGTAAGCACTTATGCTTTACTACTTGGTCAAAAGAGATAATAAAAAGTCAGCTCACATAAATAGTAGCTACTATCAGAATACTCCAGAGTGGGGAACCTGCAGCCTTAAGGTCTCATATGGTTTCCTAAATCCTTAAGTGAGGCCTTTTGACTGAATCAGAATTCTACAGAATTTAGAAGGCCACAGGTTCCCCAACCCTGGAACAGACCCTATTTTTTAACTTCTTCAGCCAACCTGTTGATGTAGAATTTCACTAACATTATCATCCAACATTTATTTACTCAGTTTCCACGGCAGAATATATGAAGGTGGGATGTACCTGGATATTAAGAGGTGTGGACTTGTGTTGAGGTTTGGCAGAGACTCCACTCAAGTAACTAAACACATAACACAGGCTATCAGGACTTTCAGTTTCCCACTAACGTGTAGGAGTTGGATCTTGGCATCACAGATTAAGAGATGAAGGGGATTTTAGGGGCAAGTTGCCTTGTCCAAGTCCTTCCTTTTACAAAAGAACTGAGAGGGTGACTTGCCTAAGGACATAACAGCAGAATTGGAATTTGAACTAAGGTCCCTTGACTCCAATTCCAGTACTCTTTGTACAGCTTTAAGCTCTTATCATTGTCATTATCTTTATCTCTGAGGGAGCAAGTTCAGGCTTTTGAGGTCACATCTACTATTATAGTTCTGTACATATTGAGATGGATGATAAGTCAATGTTTCCAGACCTATTAGAGGTAGCAGCAGTTGTTTCTGTCTTGACTCCAAACTGTGATATCATTAAGCCTTTCATTTATTTAGAAATCATTTTATCAAGCATGTAGAAATTAAATTCTGTAACACCTAAAAATAAAGCAATTATTTTGGAGGGACAGAGAATGTAGGGCAGGATAAGAGTTAGTTCTGTTTTTGCATCTTGCTTTTCTGGCAGTTTTTATACTTTTCATCTTTAGATTAAAAGATCTATTGGCATATACTTTAATAGCAGTTTCATTTCCAACAAAATCACTAAAGGAAAAATTAATTTCTTTCTTTTTCAGCTTTCAAAGTTTGAGTACACAGGTCAAATGTTATTGTTACAATTTTATTATTGATATTCAACAGATTAATGAATTAATACATGGATGGCTGGTTTTATTAAGGTGCCATAAAGTAATTGTTAATTGAAAGTTAATAACACAATACTTTCAAAATGTAACCAGACAAGGTGCTATACTTTTTCTTCCAAGCTCAGCTCAAATACCACTTCCTAAATAAGCTTTCCTAATTCCCCTAGCTACCAGTGCCTCTTCCACCAATATTACCTTGTATTTTACAAATACTTTTATGTGTACACAGAACATAAGCTCCCTGAGCATAAGGACTGCTTCATTTTTAACTTTTGCAAGCACCTGGCACCTGGTAGGCACTACAGACAGTTCTTGCTTTATGTAAATTTGCATGATGCAAAGTTGACTTTAAATTCTGAAAGAAACCTGGATGAGAATTCTGGAGGAGAATCTGATTGAGCTGCTAGCTGTAAAGACTTCAGAAGAAGAAAGTGAAGCTTGGGAAGAAAGAAAAAGGTTTCTAACAAAACAGTTGGCAGAAGGATTTCGTCATCTGAGCGAACTATTTTCTTTTATTGAAAAAATGGGTCCAAATACTTCAAGATTTTTAAAAGTTCAAATACTAGTTGAGATAATATTGTTTGCTATCATCAAATATATAAGGAAAAAGAGTTACTGTCCAAACATCTCTTGATGGCTTCACAAAATTCACACCAATGAAGCAAATTATAACATGAAGTGTGGACTAAACAGCATTTATTTCCCTGCACTGTGGGTTTTGAATATTTTTTAAATCACATAGGAGTTAATGCAAAGGAAAGGAAATCCTTGTCTGTATCACATTATACTTTTTTTAAGGACTATGTACCTAATTTTCTTGTTGTATCTCAGGTTTTTTTTTTAAACCCTATAAATTTTTGTTCTCTGTCAGTTATACCATGTTTTAATAAAAAGACATACAAGCACTTGTGAGGAAGAAAAGTTGCACACTAGTGATAAAAGCAAAGGGGCAGTAGGTGGCAAATGGGTAACATTCCTATGCAGACCTATGTCGACTTTGCTGTACATATTTGAGCATATTTTCTCATTGATTTTATCTTTTGCTTCATAATTCTGGTTATTATCATAGTATAGTATGTAATGTCTACATTTTCATATATTTTATGATTTGCAGAAAGGTATTATTTTGTGTATGCCTTTGTTTTATATAGGATAAAAGAAGTGGGTGAATACAGGCAAATTGGCATTACATAAAAATTGCTTTACTGAATAGTTCCTAAATGATTAATTAGTTGATTTCCATTTCTAAAAAGTTCTTCCTGAATGGTCCCAAGGATCTTTTTATTCCAATTTCTTAAGTCTTTCCGGGAACTTCTGTGCCTCAAGGAACCATTAGGTGAGTCCAACACCCTCCCTTTATCTCCTAATCTGGTAGCTTGTGCCTTACTTTCCAAGTACAATTGCAGTGATTTTTGTGTGTAATGGATAGAAGTCTGGCCTTGAATTCGGAGGATCAAATTTAAATCCTAATTCTGCTACTTACTGCATGAATGACCTTAAAAAAGTAGTTTAGCCTCCTTGGCCTAATGTTTCTTCAAAACTGTGCTGCTGAGGTACAGTCGCGGTTTGTCCTTTACTCTCCAAAAGGACCATGACGTCAGGGAGGTGATGGCATAACTTGCAAGGAAATTGGATTTATGTAAGGGAGGGCTGTGCCAAGTCCCTAGCCTCACTTTCTCCTCCAGAGATGTCTGGGCCCAGTGGCCAGATACAGATCTGGACAACTGGAGATGGCCCAGTAAGCAGTGAGAGACCTTGGCCTCTTTAAGCTAAGGTCTTTCCAAGCACTTTGACTGAGGCAACACACATTCAGTGATTAATGCTGTTTCAGAAGTGAGTCAAGGGACTCAAACTAATGAGGCAGGCTTGTCCTGAAGATGGAGCTTTTTGCCACTCTCCAGAATTCCAATTTTTTTTCAGAAATGTTTCCATCATTTTCCTCACACTGGTAGATAAGTATGTAGAATCCAAGACTTAGACATGCAAGGAATTTTAAAGGTCAACTCTTCAAACCTCTTCATTTTACAAGTGAGTAAACTGAAGCCCATAACTGTTAAGTATGATCCAAGGTCACACAGGTAATAAATAGCAGAGTCAGGAGACAAAAATAAATCCTCCAGGGGGTTTCAGAGAAACATAGCAAAGCTTATGTAACATGATGTAAAATTATATGAGCAGAACCAGGAGAATAATTTAAATTTTACATAAATATTGTAAAAAATGAACAAGTCTGAAAGAATTGAAAACTCTGATGGATGGAATGATCAACCATGATTGCAAGCAATTAATTGTAAAAGAATGCTTACCACCTCGTGACAGAGGAAATAAACTAACATAAAGAATGAGACACATATTTTTAGACACAGCCAATGTATAAATTTGGGGGCAGCTAAGTGGCCTGGTGGATAGAGTGCTGGGTCTAAAGTCAGGAAGACTCAACTTCCTGAGTTCAAATCAGGTCTCAGACACTTATTAGCTATGGGACCCTGGGCAAGTCACTTAACCCTATTTGCCTCAGTTTCCTTATTGGAAGAAATTGGAAGAATTTCCTTATTGGAAGAAATTGGAAGAAATAATTGGAAGAAAATTTCTTTCTCCTTATGGAGAAAGAAATGGCAAGCCACTCCAGTATCTTTGCCAAGATAACCCTAAATAAGATTACAAAGAGTAGGACATGACCAAAAAACGACTGAACAAGTCTTTTAAACAAAATGAAAATTGCTTCAGTGAACTGATCAGATTTTTATTCCAGTCTAGCTCATTTGCAGGATAGGTTTTTTTTTAAACGAGAAGCATATCAAAAACATCATTTTGTACATTTTTTTCTTCATAGCTCTTTTTCTTAAATGCAGCCACTTTTTCTTCCTGCATCAGAATAGGAATTTCAGGGCTTTGCAATAATTGATTTAGGAAACTCAATTTAAAAAAAATCAGATAGGCAAATTTCAGGAGGAGAGTTCTGCTGCAATAGAATTAATTTGCTTGATCTTTATCATCACTATGAAAAATGGCAATTTCTTCTTTTAGCTCAAATATCCTTTCAGGTCTTTTGGTATGAGAAAGCCGACACGTTTCAAAATAAATGTAGAGATGCCATGCGCCCTGACTTCCTGTGGTCCCACAATTCTACAAAAAGCCTTCTTTTTATTAGACTTTCCTATAAAGTTGATTATTTTTATAACAACTTGAAAAACTTTAGTCACTGATAGTAATTCCTCTCATATTTCTTGATAGAAGTGATTATTTCTGAGGCATGAAATGTGTCTAAATTACAGGATGGGTTTCATTTTAAATCCTGGATGTTTCAGGGACAGTAGTACAGTGGAAAAAGCGCTGGTAGCTGAGGACAGAAGCTCTGGGTGGCTCCTAACTCCCAAGTCTAATGCTCCTCTTACATCACGGTTTCCTGCCGTGGGGTGTGTGAGTAAGAACAAGTCCCTCAACCCCTCTCAAACTGTTTCCTCATCTGTAAAATGGGGATAATAATTGAGCCTATGTCACTGGGCTATTGTGAAATTCAAATGAGATAATACACGTAAAGCACTTCACAAACATTACAGAACTAATATAAATATCGACTGTTAGGCACATGTGGGTGGAGTGATAATAATCACTTCTGAGTCCTCTTCAAGCTTTGAAAATGTAACGGGAACTGGCACCTGGGTAGAGCCCTTCTAATGCTACTAACTGATGTGAGAGAGGCTGGGGGAGTTCATTAGATTATAAGTTCCTTGAGGGCAATGTCTGTCTTTTCCACATATGTATCTCTACTGCTTAGCACAGTGTCTGGCACATTTTTGTTATAATTATTGTTCACTTGTTTTCCGTTGTGTCTGACTCTTCATGACCCCATTTGGGGTTTTCTTGGCAAAGATACTGGAGTAATTTTCTAGTTCCTTCTGTAGCTCATTTTACAGAGGAGGAAACTGAGGCAAATAGGGTTAAGTGACTTGCCCAGGGTCACACAGCTAGTAAGTGTCTAAGACCAGATTTAAACTCAGGTCTTCCTGACTCCAGGCTTGACAGTGTCCACCGTGCCACATAGCTGCCCAGCCTGCCACATACTCAGTGATTAAATGTTTATTGACTACTGACTACTTCCAAGAGATTTGTGATGGCATATAACAGAAGTGTCCATTATGGAGAGAATATGGAGTATGCAAAGAAATTCTGTAACTGGTTGTAGTGTGATAAGTATGTGGTAAACTAGAGCCTCCTTGGCTAGCCAGAAGTGTCTTGGAAATGGAGGGCTCCTCAGCCATTCATTCTCTTCAGCCTATGTTTTATTCTCCTCCATAGATTTTTGATCCAGTGACACTATTCTTGATTTTTCTTATGCAACACACTCCACCTTCTGACTCAGTTTTCACTGGTTGTTCCATATGCCTCTAATCTTTTTCTTCCTCATCTCTGCTCCTGAGTTTCTTAAAAGTCTCTGCTAAAATATTACTTCTTACAAGAAGCTTTTTCGGGTCCCCCTTAATGGTTATGCCTTCCCTGAGATTATTTGCAATTATTTTTGAATTTATGTACATGGTTGTTTGCATGTCATCTGCCCCATTAGATTGTAAATTTCTTAAGAGTGGGGGTCATTTTTGTCCTTTTTATCTCAAGACTTAGCACAGTGCCTAGTATATAGAAGGTGTTTACTAAATAAATGCTTATTGACTCGACCTGTTCTCCCATTGGATCTTGCTTTTGGTTTGACTCATTTGTTGACAATTTCCAGTAAGACAATGCAATCGGAGAAGGAGCTCTACTCCCCTCTGAGACTGATATGGATCCATGGATGTATGTGTCTCTAGGTTCTTTGCCTGCATGGATGGTTTTGTTTTTTTGGTTTTTTTTTTAGGAGACCTTCTGAGCTTCAAAAGATCAGGAGAGCAAACTTTCTAGGAATTTGGCATCTGGAGAATCCACCATAAATAAAGTCTATTCCAGATTTTGTAGTCTGCTGGATATAGATTCTCCAGGATAGAAGTATATGACCTTCGAGATCCAGCCTAGCGATAACTACAAGGACAATCATCTGGTAATCATGTTGCATCTGAAAGTGACTTTGGTGAGACTAATGCTATGTAGAAAGTGTGTGGGGTGTACAGGGCGTTCAGGGAGCACCCTGGTGCTATGGTTTCTCAAAGCCCTTTTTAGGGCTGCTCATTCACCTATGGTTTCTACTGGTCACTCAACTCTTGCCTGTGGCTGCAAGAAACTGTAGCAAACCCACTGACCACACACCTCTTTAAATCATCTCGGCAGAACGAGTTAAACCAGATTAAGTTCAACTATAGGCTTCACACTCATTGGCATGTTGGGGGGCTGTCCACCCCAAGCACATTTAGACTTCCTCCAGGAGAACGAGTGGATGAGAAGAATTTGTTCCAATACCGATAAAGCTGGCTGAAGCAGACAGAAATGATGCCACGGTCGTCCACTGCATCCCAGACCATTACCAATTGACTTTGATGACTCTGGAAGAGAGTGAGGCTGATGACTTTGTCCAGCTATGCCTCACTTAAGTCCAATTGACAGAGAAGTCAAGCTATCACCTTGTGATGTCACTGGTCATCTTCCAAATGAAGGATGAACAAGGAGAGATTGTGCTCAATCTAAGCCCACTCCTTCCAGAGACTGAGGAGGCATTGGGAAAAGTATGCCCCAATGGGTGCTGGACCACTCCAGTATCTTTGCCCAGAAAACCTCAAATGGGGTCCGGAAGAGTTAGACATCACTGAAAAACAACATGACAGCAAAGGCGTCAGAGGAAATGCTCGCCACATCTTTGAAGATCCTTTGGAATTGGATGCTAATTGGAAAAAAGGAACTTGGGTGTTAGTCAGTTGGTAATGGATAAGAAAGGGGGAGAACAGGAGAACACAATCAGCAGGACTTGGGTCAAAGTCATTAGAAATACCCCAAAACTCCTCAGGAGTCCTCCTATAATCTTTTCCCCCCTGTATCTAAATTTATTTATTTAGTATTTTTCCCCAGTTACATGTAAAAAAAATTTAATATTTGTTTTTAAAACTTTGAGTTCCAAGTTCTCTCCCTTCTTCCCATTGAGAAGACAAGCAATTTAATGCTATCCATGAGCAGTCATACAAAACAGATCCGTAATAGTCATGTTATGAGAGAAAACACACAAAAAAAACCTGAAGAAAAATAAAAGTAAAAAAAGTATGTTCCTATCTGTATTCAGACACCATCAGTTCTTTCTCTGGGGATAGATAGTATTTTTCATCATAAGTCCTTCAGAGTAGTCTTGGAATGCTGTACTGCGAGAATGGCCAAGTCCTTCACGGCAGAGCACCTTACAATACTGCTGTTACTTCCTACACAGTACATTTCACTTTGCATCAGTCCATGCAAGTCTTTCCAGGTTTTTCTTAGAGCATCTTGTTCATCATTTCTTATAGTACAATAGCATTCCACCATGATTACATATCACAACTGGTTCAGTCTACTCAATTGATGGGCATTCCCTCAATATCTAATTCTATATCTCAATCTATCCCTCTATCCCTCAATACCTAATAACCTAATTCCCAGAAAAGAGCTGCTATTAAATATTTTGGAACATAGAGGTCATTTCCTTTTTTTTTTAATCTCTTTTGGGATACAGACCTAGTAGTGGTACTGCTAGGTCAAAGATACCCCTATAACCTTAAGGTGGAGACACAGCATCCTGGCTCTGGAAAAACGAGCCCTAAGAATACTTGTCACATATATGTATGGTTTTTGTGTTATTTACGTATACGCGGTTTTAACCCAGTGGCACTGAAATTTCTTGAGACGACGGCCACAACTGAAACTAGAGGTTACGTTTACATTACGCTACATTTGTGAAGAATATTAGGACCACTCCCTACGTTGGATAGCTAGGTCAAGGGTTAGAAAAAGTAAAATTTCACACTGGACTGCTGTTTCTGGTTCTGGGCTCCAAGGGCAGAAGTGTCCGCTGTTACTGTGACAACTTTTCAAAGACCTCGGAGTTAAAACTATTTAAGGTTCAACAACGAAAGAGTGTCAAAATGGGGGGGTTCTGGACCGCAGAGGGAACTTTAAAAGGTCACTTAGTGGGCGAAAGCCCCACCCGGTCTGGTTATTAACCGTAATAACTTTTATCCGGGACTTTAAACGGAATCTCCCCGAACCTCACCACCTCATCGGGTACATTAGACGAAGCCCACGAGGTTCCAAGAGCCCCCGACGGCCGGCCGAGGGGAGGCCAGCACCGCCCTCCTCACCGAGGACTCTTACAAACAAATCCGCCGTCCCCGTTAGGGTCCGGGCCAAGTTCATGGAAGGCCTTCCCTCGCCCCTCCCTTTGGCCTTCGGTCCTCCTTTCCCCCCCTCCTCCCCCCGGTCCCGTCCAGCTCGTGGCCCAGCGGCAGGTCTGGAGAAGAGATGCAAAGGCTGACCTTCCCGGGGTCCTTACCCTCTACCCAGAGCGGAACCCGAACGACACGGCCCCACGTATCCCTCACAGAATGCGGGGAACTTTAAAACCGAAGCACCCTTAAAGGAGCCGGCGCCTTGAGCCGGAGGTGGGGTGGGATGAAGGCGGGGTCTCCAACCTCACGCCCCCCTACGTCATAGGGGACGGGGACGCGCGGAGTCACCTGGGAACGCTAGCTCCAGGATTTGGGCATCGGCCTTCGGGACGGGGGGCGGGGGGGAACGTCCTCCCGCGCAGGCGCACTCTCACGCACGTACGCACGCGGGCCACGTCCTTTTTGCTCTCCACCTTCCCGGAATTGGGCGGACTCCTGCGCGCGCCGTCCCCCTTCAGGTGGAAGTTATTGAACGCCTTGCGCAACTTCCTGTTGGGGGCGGGGAAAGTTGATTTATCATGGTCTCTCCAGCAACCAGGTAGGTAGATTCTATGGGAAAGAATCACCCGGACTCCGGAGGGAAGGAAGGAGGGGAAGGGCCGGGGAGGAGGAGCCCATCACGTCGGGCCGGTGGGGCGGACGATAGGGAGGGAGTTTGCGCGAATTCGTTGGCCGTTTGAGAGGAGAGACCGGTGTAGACGAAGCATGCGGACGGATCCCGAGACGGAGCGGGCCGGGGCTGTCCCTCGGCATGGCCTCAGTTTCCTCCTCCTTCCCTCGGGGTGGGTGGGCCACTTCGTCTCCTAGGCCCCTTCCCACTCTTCCTCCCAGAGCCCCCGGTGCGTTGCTGCGTGTGTGCGGGACACCAGGACGGGCGGGACGGGGGGCAGCCCTTATTAAGCGCCTACTGTATGCCAGGCCAAGAGAGGGGGGGAAGGGGCAAGAACCCGCGGGAGGGGGAAGAGAGAGAAGAGAAGCAGATCTCTGCCCCCAGGGGGTTTGCGATCCCCTAAACCGGCCCTGTGTCCGTGTCTCCTAGCCAGGCGCCCGAGTTCCTCCCCACTAAGGAGGGGAGGCGAGGCAGGGGCGACTTAGTTTTCAGAGCTCTCCAGGAGTGACTTTCTCTTTTGCCAGATGAGGATGTTGGAATAGACTATCATTCAGTGCCAAAGGGCTCCTTCATACCTTATTTCAGTCTTAACGCTTTCTTCGGTTGAGCACTTCCGTGCAGGGTTCTTTAATACTTCAGTACTTCGAAGAACATGTTCCCGGAATAAGTGTAGTTACAGCATGATGTGCCACTAGAAATGTACCTTTTGAAAGAATATTGCCATTTTCTTGTTTCCTTTTCCCTTGTATTAGGTTTTGACCATTTTGGTAGGAAAGCCCCACTCGTGGCATCTTGGGTTACTTTCTCCAATTTTATGAATGACAGTATCCAACTCTCCTGAGACTACATTAGAACTTATAAAAGTAATAGGTTTGTCTGGTTTTATGTAAAGAGTTTCATTTTTGTAATTGTTTATACCCAATTTTAGTTTATGCATTGCAAACTTTGCATTTATAAATAATATTTTTTATAATCAACCTAGCCCACTAGAGGCTTCAGTTTTGTGGATCCATCTCAACCCATACCTTTATTCATATAATCAGCAGGCATTTGTTAAATTCTCATTGAGTGCCAGGCACTTTGCTAAATGGCAAGGAGGGTTTTCATCTACTTTCAAGTAATAGGTTGGACCCTGGGCTGGTTACAGGTCAGGGTTAGGGTGGGATATAAGGGTAAGATAAAGATAAAAGACAGTCAGAAAAAAGTTGTTCCCCAAAGACCAAAGTTAAATAATCATTTTGCATTATTTGTTGCTCTACTCATCTCCAGTAACATAGATAATTGAGTTGACCATATTTATTTGCCTTCCATTTCAAAGCTCAAGTGCCTTATCAGCTTCACCTGAGCATTCTTTAAAGCTCTCAGGAACAAAATGTCATCACTGCTGTACAGAAGATGAAATAGTAAGGCATGGGAAGATGAGCTGACTTGCCCTCATCACATAGTCACATGATCAGGAGCAGAACAACATACCTCCAACTCATTGCTATGATGTCAGTATGTCTGATGTCAGTATAGTGATAAGGGAGTAACCATAAAACTAAGGCTGAGCTAACACTAAAGCTAAGGTGCCTGCAGATGACCATAACTTCATATATGTTGATTTCAAGAAAAATATGTAAGATCCTAAGATCATAGACCTAGAGATGGAAGGGATTTCAGAGGGCATCTAATCTAGTCCCTTCATTTTACAGATGAAGAAATTTTGAGATGTCCAAGAAGGTGAAATGACGTGCCTAAAATCACTAATATTATTTCCTTAAGAACTTGGTGATGTTCAGCCCATGCTTGTGCCTGGTAGTTTGACATTTTAAGGCCTGATCTTGTCTTATTCCTAGACTTCGTATAGTGGAAAAACCGTTGGAACTGATGTCAGAAAACCTACGTTACTAGGACCAGCTCTGACATTTACTTGCTTTGTGATATTTGGGTAAATCACTTGACCTCCATTGAGCCATACCTATGTATGTGTTCTTACCTATGATATTGGGATAGTATTATCATCTACTTTTCCTGGATCCAATGGTTGCTATGAAGATCAACTGCGTTAATGTGCATGAAGGTGCTTTTTAAACTGTAAAGTGCTATGTAAATATGAGATATTGTCACGTACTGTGTGGTGTGATTATGAACTGAAATTATTATTCTACGTGATACAAATGAGAAGTATTTTACTAGTTAACTGTTATTTCTTATGGTAAAAATGTTCTACCAGGTTATCTCTGTGTACTCCAGCAGCAAGTTTATTTGAATATATTTGTAACAAGTTTATATATTAGAATTGAGATTTCATGGCAGGCTAAATTTAACTTGGAAGTTTCTTGTTATCCATGAAGTTAAAAAATTTAATAAATTCTTTTTGATTCCAGCAGCATTCTTCCTGCCATACTTAAGCCCTCAGTCACCTGCAGTTTGGTTAGTAGACCCTTAGTGTCTGCTGGTGGCAGCTGAGCTGATTTAAACATTACTTACCAGTAGAGTTTGAAATTTAGTTCTGTAAGCAGCTCATTTTTTTATTAGTGAAGGACTTGCCAGTACTAAGCACAGAGCCATAATAGCTTTGACTGTTTAAATATGGGTTCTTATTAGCAGTGAATTAAATATTTCCAACATTTGTATTATATATTGTGTGACGAGAGAGTTCTGACCTCCACTTGGAATTTAGCATCTAAAATTAGTTAGTTAAATTATTCATCTCCTAGACCTTTTGAGGGCAGTACTAATCAGTACATTTTAAAGACTGGCTTTCCCTTTTTGTCACAATAACTATATACAAACTAGTTGAAAATTGCTTTCATCCATACCATTTTTCCAAGTCTTTTTTATACGCAGTCATACCATCCATGCTATACCAATTTTTGCTTGGTATAATTAAAGATACAGTATGAATCAGAAACATCCAGTAATCATATAAAAAAGTAGCAATACACGTATTTGTAGATAGATAAGCATCTCTATGTAGTTATGTATTTGTAGTAATATATATTTAAGTAAAGGTGTACTTGAAAAGCTGAAATATCAATATGGTTATGCCAGACTATCTTCTGATTTAACTGTTTAATGTTTATAATTTGTGCTATATTTTCAAAGAGTAGGTGATTATGGCTTTTATACTCAGCATTCTATGACATGTAAAAGGGCATCTGGAAGTAGTGAAGGAAGTTTAAATTGCTTCAGTTTATTCTGTTAGTCATTAACTATTTACAGAGCAGCAGGTTTTTTTTCTACAATAGCAAGAATTGGAAATTTACAAATTGTGATAATGTAGTAGTGATCTAGAGTATTTCCAATATCTCTTGATACTTCTTGACACTTCTGTCCTTTATAGATTCTTTGTAAAACAAATGTGATTTTTATAAGGGTACTTCCACTGCCAAACAGAAGTCTGTAGCTTTGAAAATTCAATTTTTCTTTGGAACATTGAAACTGATATAGAAAGCCAAGAGGTGCACTGTGAAAACATGGGTAATTAATTCCAACTCTCTCCATTTATATAGCCAGTAGTTTTTACTTGTTACCACTAAACAACTTTAAGATATCTCCTGACCTTAATTGTTTTAATCTCCTGTTTGTGAAAACATTGCCCTGAAAATAAATATGCTGCTGCCAAAGGTTGTATATAAGTAAGATCTTTCCAACAATGAAGTAAATGGAATTATTTAACTGTAATAATTTGTATGTTACTTTAAGAAATTCAGTTACTGTATCCAAACATAATTTAGAGACTTAGTGTTTCTTACACTTAAGAATCCATAGATTTGAAAAAGGACCCCCTCTGTTTCATTTTCCTTTCGTTAAGAGTTCCCCAGGTGTGTTCCCCAATTAATTAAGAGTTCCCCAGTTCAAAGGTGGTTCAAGACTAGGTATTTACAGGACCTTTTCAGAGGGGTCAACGAGGTCAAAATTACTTTCCCAAGAGTACTAAGACATTTCAATTTCTAATATGGTAAACATTAGTGGGTTTAACTCACATATACAAAAGTTGTTTGGGAGATCCTCAGTATTTTTTCAAGACTGTGAAATATGCAGAGACCAAGAAGTTTGAGAATTGCTAACGCAGTTGATGTAAAATATACAGCTGAAAAAAAAATAGAATTATGGCACCTAATATGCTTTATAGATATTAGATACTAAACAATTCTTTGAAAGAATGAGTTACATAGTTTAAAAGGAAACGTATCTATCACATTCTGTGATGCGCACCTTTACTGTGTAGTTACTTTTGATAATTTAGTTAATTAATTTATGCCCCTCACTCTCCTTGCTTTGAAAGCCGTTTTATTCCTTAGTAGCATCTCAGTGGGTGAGAAGAATCTTTAAAGAGACGCCATTTTGTTATCAGATAATTTGTAAAGAAAGGAAATAGAATTTAAGTCACTTATTAAAAGTTGTCTGGAAAAGGACATTTTAAAATAAAACAGGATATTCAAATTATCATTGTCTTTCATTTATCCATTTTTTTTCCCTCTTCCCATCTTCTCAGCTTGGAGAGCCTATCAACCAGCAAATTAATGCTAATGAAGCTTTGAAATTGTCATGGCATCTCGGTTGCTGTTTGTCTCTGAATTGAAAAATAGAATTCCTAGCAAGAATTTGTTAGTTAAACAGTATGACAATCATATATTTAAAGAAAAATTAATTCATGAATAATAGTGAAACTCGTTAAGAAATCAGATTTGTTTCTGCATTGCAGTAGGAAAAGGGTGTGATTGGACTATTAACAGCTAATAGCAGGCCAAAGGTGCTATGTAAAGGGTAGAAAAATACATTCATACGGGAGGAGATAGATTTTGCAAAACTCTTATCTCTATCTCCTTTGTTTGATAATTACACGTGAAATTATGAGTTTTGCTACTTTTCAGACATTTTTCTATTTAAAATATCTATCCTAAATGACACTTTTCTGATGAAAAGCCTTTATTTTTGCTGCATTTTGTTTTGTAGACCAAGCTATATCCCTCTGGTGTTATTTGAGTTAAAATTATAATGTTACTGAGTTTATGCTCATAATTGTTAAATATTAACTGCTTATTGGTCTGTGTTCTTTAGGAGCTGTATAAAGTCAGGTCAACAGAGGAAGAGTTGTGGAAAGAATTATGTCTCTTGAATCTCAGAGAATTTGGCTTTAAATCCCATCTCTCTTGCTTAATACCTGTGTATTCTTGGCCAAGTCACCTAAGCTTAATTAAGGGCTTAATTTCCTCATCTGTAAAATGAAGACACTGTACTAAATAGCCTCTGAGATCCCCTTCTAGCTCCAAATCTATGATCGTACAGCATGATTCCTATCCATTGAAACTTTAGGTGTGAGACATTATAAAGACAAAAGGATCTTATTTAGAAATATTAAGGACAGTTCTATTAATATTATAGTTGAGTAAATATTAAAGAAAAATGAAGTTTATTTTATATATGTTTTTTCAATCAGGAAAAATTCATCTTCTCTCTTATTCTATGCCACTGTCCCAAATGAGAACAAAATTAAAACAAAGCTTCTGTTACAGTCAAGCAAATCAAATTTCCACATTGGCCAAGTCCAAAAAATATGCCTCATTCTGCATTTGGTTTCTACACAGCTCTGTTTTTTTTATTAGGAATCCTTGAAAGTATTCTGATTTCATTAGAGATCCATTTGTTACCCTTTGTGATTATACTCAGTTTTTCTGGATAACATATTTTTGGTTATAAACCTATATCCTTAACCTTCTGAAATATCATATTCCAAGCTTTTCACTCTTCTTATTGATGGCTGCTAAATCATGTGCAATTCTGACTGACTCCTTGGTATTTAAATTTTGTCTTTTTGGGTACTTGTAGTATTTTGGTTTCCTGTTTTTCTGCCTTTTGCCTTTTCCTTTTTCCTACATGACTAGGTGGCACTGAATAGGACATTGGGCCTGGAGTTGGGAAGGTTTAATCCTTGGCTCCTTTTCTTTGACCTGGAATTTCTGAGTTTTGACTATAATGCTGCTGGGAGTTTTCATTTGGGTGTTTTGGTTTTTTTTCCATGAGATGACGGTTGGATTCTGTTTCCACTTTGCCATCTGGTGATCTGCAAGTAGTTGCAACTGTTGGTCTAGACTAGAGCCTGGAAGAGAGGTCAGGATTAGTTAGAGCTGTGGATTTGGGAACCATCTACTGAAAGGTGATAGTTGAAGCTTTGAGACTTCACCCATCTGCCAATTAATATCCGTGTCAAACAGTTCTATGACTATGTACGTATCATTCAAGTTATATGAGTCTCTGTTTCCTCATCTGTAAAAAATGGGGAAAATGACTTTCCTGCCAGGGTGGTTGCCATGATCATATGAGATAGAAAGTGGATGTAATAGGTAACTAGATGGTGCAGTGGGTGTGATGAGTGCTGGAAGAGTTCAGGATACCTGGGGCAGGTCATCTGGAGAAGAATTCACAGACTCAAGCATTGTTGAAGTCAGGGTAAAGATTTATTATGTTTTTCTGCAGACAGGAGTTCTTAGGGAACCTGCAACCTTAGAGAGGGGTACAAGGAAAGTTTATGTAGGATATTCTATAGTATCACTTGTGCCAAATATGCTAACTAGGTGTTTTGGGGTGGGTTTAAGGAGTGGTTAAGAAGTGGTCAGTTCTTAAAGGAACATGCACTTTTAGTATCTACGGCACAGGTATTTTACCCAGAGTTCCTCAGGAAATAGCCCAAAGTGGGGGGGCTACCTGGAGGTGTGGTTTTAGACCTGAAATGTCACTAAGTCAACCAACAGTCAGGGCTGGCTCAGAAATACCAGGTTGCTCTCATCAGTGCCCTGTTAGACAAGATAAATGTAAGGGAGTATACGTATGTCTAAGTCTGGGATACAAATGATTGGTCAGTGAGTAGTAAATGTCTTTATGACCCAGTGAACGTTACACAGCTAGTTCAGACTAATGAGTTCTGTAGGTGCAGCTGGCTACTATAGCAGGAAGGGAGATGATTGTTGCTGGGGCAGGCTGTGTCCTTGGGCTGGGGAGAAACTGCCTGGGTTAGTACTTTGAGGCTAGGGACAAATGTAATTTTTAAAGAGAAATGTGATTTTAGAATTGGGCCCCAAGCACCCCATCAGGTAGAGGGCTGGGCCTGGAGTCAAGAAGACTTGAATTTGAATTCATCCTCAGACAACAGTTGTGTGAGCCTAGTCAAGTCACTTAATCTCTTTGCTTCAGTTTCTTCATCTGTAAAAATGGGGATAATAGTACCTACCTCCCAAGGTGGTTGTGAGGATGTTATGAGATATTTGTAAAGTTCTTTGCAAACCTTGAAGCACTATAGCTAGTTATTATAGAGTATTTTGTAACTGTAAAGCACTGTAGAAATATAAGCTATTATTATATTCTTTCTCTTAGAAACTAACTTCATCTATCAACTTAATTTTTTCTTTTCAGTCTTTTACTATCTTGACCCTTTGCTTGGGCTCCAAATGCCTGTATAATATCCTCACTTAGATATCTCATATCACATCAAATTTAGCATGTGTTCAGCAGAATTTAGCATGTCTACAGTCATCTTCCCTGTCCATTCCGTTCCTCTCCTACTTTGAGATTTTTGAGAACCAGAGGGGCTCAAATTCTGATTGTGCTTCCTTTTCATATACCTTTCAACCAATGCCAAATCCTAATTTTCCATTAAAGGACCTCTTGCATTCATCCTTTCTTTTCAGTTCTCCCTGCTAGCACCTGTTGCAGACCTCCAGTTATTATTGCAGTAATCTCCTAAAAGTTTCTGATAACTTCCCTGCAGCCTAATATGCATACTGCCACCAGATTAAACCCTCTCAAATTGATATTTGATCATCACAAATATTTGTTGATTCCATACTATGTACATGTAGGGTACAGAAGTATACATCCCTGCTTTCCAGGAAATCAATCCATTTAGGGTCTTAAGACACATTTGATAAGTGCATTAAAAAGCAGTATATGATTAATGCCAAGGGAGCACTGTACATCTGACTCTGTCTCTTACTGTCTGGTTTACTTTAGGCAAGTTATTTAATCACCCTTTGGACCTTAGTTTCCTCATTTACAAAATAAGGAAGTTGATTCTTAAGGATTTCTAGATGATTTCTAAAGACTAGATAACTTCTGAGGTCCTTTCTAGTTATAAATCTTTATATAAATAAATGCTGAACAGGTTTCAGGGAGTGAAAAGTCATTTTTACCATAGTAATCAAGAAAGAGTTCTTAGAGGAGGAAGGAACTGAGCTGGGGCCTAAAAGATGATAGCATCTTGATAGTGGGAGGGAAGACATTGCAAGGAGACCTAGAATTAGGGATATCTAAATAGATTGCTTTATTTTTTCTTGTAAGAAAATTTTTTTAAGCTTGAGGTTTGCTTTTCTTTAAAGAGGCTTTCGTAGAATCTTTGGTTGTCACCCCATTATTTGTCATTTTGCTAATTGGTCACCTCTCATGAGGTCAAAGACTCCTAGCCAGTTACCCAAAGCTCACCATGGCCCCACTGCCTCCAAGTGACTGTACTTCTCCTTGAGACCCTTTGGAGGTCAGGAAAATAAGATGTCTTAGAACCTGAGAGCAGCCAGCATCCTAGAGAAAAGTAGGATGTAGACCTTCCTGCATAAGAGACCTTTGTTCCTAGAGCCACAGTTCCTAGAGCCTCCTTTCCTTTCTGTTCTCATCTTATAAAAAATGAGGTCTTGGCAGCACCACAAAGGTGACCTAAGTTGCCTCTACTGTGATGTACCATAATTAACTAGAGTGCAAGCCTGGTTTTTGAAACTAGTGCAGAGACCTGTCTCTGTGAAAGCCACGGTAGGAGATTTCCTGCTGCATCAGTCCTTGTGACCATTAGGAGTAATATATTCATGATGAAAGAATGAGAACATACTATACTGGGATGAAATGATTCATAACTATGGTGTTATAAAAGGGGGGACTGCAGTTTCACATGAGGCAGAAAGAACATGCCTCAGATATTGAAAACCTTATATCATGACTAGATATCTTCAGTAATAGTACGTGGAAGCAGAATGGTATGTTGGAAGGAAGTGTTCGTTTTGGTCCTGGCTTTTCTGGCTACCATTTGTAAACCTGCTCAAGATGCTTTACTTCTGGATTTGTTTGTCTGTTGGTAAGTTGAGGGAGTTGGACTAGATCAGAAGTTCCCACACTTATTTGGCCTACTGCCCCTTTTAAAAAAAACATTTACTCCGTGCCCCTCTGGAAATCTACTATCTTTAATCCTTTAACATTTTTTTTTAAATTTGCATCATTTCATAATAATATAAAATATATATATATATATCTTTAAATGACAGATCTTACATTTAATAATTTACTGTAAATATGTGGGTTTTTTCCTGCATTGAAATTTTGGTGATGCAATATTATGTCATATAACCATATAGTATCATTGTAAAGAAGTCATTACGTGCACATATTCTGGCCAATACATGTGGGACTCACCGATAATATGAGACATGCTTGCCTGCCAGTGTATGCTGGTTGGTGGATTTGACCACCGATCAGTCGTAACTTGTCTTAGAAACATGCTTGACACTGAAACTCAGGTATCAAGGAAAATTTATTAAAAAAGAGTCCAGAGGAATTGAATGTTTCTGGCCAGAAACTAGCTGAACCCTTCTTTGGGAATGGAGAGCACTGAATACTGAAGCAAGATGAGCTTTATACCCTTAGTCTGGCGCAAATCCTTTCCTCCTTGTTAGGCTTCATTCTCCCATCCTATGTGCCCTCCTTAATATGTTCAAGCATATCCTCCTTCCTTCATCATACATTCCATGACCAGAAAATGGAGGAATGATTTTATGCAGGGTGTGTCAGTTAATGTTCATGAAGCTTATTAAATACCACAGTGAAGAAAACTTTCCTCTAGTTGTTGACCCCAGCCCATTTAGGACCTGGCTCCCTTTATCAGGAACTTTGTGGTTAGGCTAGCTTCTTCTCCTGAGAACTGATTGGTTGGTAATTCTTGTTATGTTATATCACCTTGAAACTACAACATTTTATGGAAACCTAACTTTTAGTGTTTATTACACTTGCATTTTGTGTGTTTATTTGGAAAATAATGTAATCACTATGACTTTAACTCTGTTACACAACAGATGAAACATGTATGAACAGTTTTCCAAAATTTTCTTCACTTCTTTCCTTATGCATCCACCACCCCCTTATTTTTATTCAACATTTCCCAGTTGTACCCAAGGCTGCTAACACTCCCTTGGATCAATCTAGGCCCCTCTCCCCCCCCAGGAGGTGGTATTGTCCATTTTGGAAACCTCTGGGCTAGATGCTCTGTGCAAATAAATAGCTAGGCAGCACACTGGCTCCGAGTGAGGCTTTGGAGAACCTGAGTTCAAATGCAGCCTCAGACGTGTACTAAAAGTGTGATCCTGGACAAGTCTTAACTCTGATTACCTCCAAAAAAAAAAAAAAAGAAATAGCATTTATGAAATTACATTTCATTTCGTTTCATCCAGCTTCTAAAATTCTTTGATGTTTTCCTGGCAATCACTGTTTCTACTCCTAACAATATGTTAGGTCCCTTTTTATATTTGGTTCCATGTAGAAATGATACATTATGTGGCCTAACCACTATATTTCCTTTCTATTTCCTATTTAAATATGCACTCATTTTTCATTGTCTAGAATTTCAGACAATGAATTTTCTAAGATTTTGAAGAAACTGTCATTCCTTTTTACTTGGTGTAGTAAAGTTTGTTCCAGACTCTGTAATTACTATAGAACATTAGAGCTGCAGGGTACTTAAACAATCACCTAGTCCAGGGGTGGGGAACCTGCTGTTTTGAGATCACATGTGAAAGTCTAGGTCCTCAAGTGCAGCCCTTTGACCACACCCAAACTTGGCGGATTTGTTCCTCATACCTGACCTAGTCAGACTCCAGTCATTTTACAAATAAATATGAGGCTTTGTGAGATTAAATATTAAGTGATTTGCCAGTAGCTAGCTTGTTGTAGAGCACGAGCTAGAACTTACTTTTTTTAAGCTTCCAAGTCTACTATTCTTTCCATTATATCACCCTTTCTCTATAGATATCATGCAGAAACTATTTTACTCTGAGGTTGAACAATTTGTTCTCATATAATTTTAAACTGATGTGGGATCTAGTGTCCTCCACTGGAGTTGGGGTAGCAGCATAGTATTTGGTTAGATATAATGATAAAATACTATAGGGTTCAATTTTCTGTTAAGAATGCTAAATAGGGAGAGATTTTATATTAACTGTATTTTGGCTTGAAATTCTGGGATGACCCAATGAACATCCTTTTTTAAAAAGTCAGTTTGTCTCCTTGTCATTTTCTGTTGGATAGCAGCTTTACTGATGATGAAAAACACTAACACTTGTGGGCATAAAAATCAAACCAAGTAAGCAATCATTCTAAGAAAGAGGGGAAGGGAGAAAACATTTCAAAATCTTGAGTTCCCTAATCCAGATTCAGCTTGTTCACTGACAGACCCATTAATGCTTGTGAGGAATGAGAGAATCCTGGTCATGTATTTCAATGTATGTTGACTTTCTGGTTATTAATGCAGGTCAAAACAATCCATGCTGTATACTCATAATAGTAATAACTTAGGATGAATGCATTTGGAAATAGCACTATTTGAAATAGAGCCCAGGAGATCAGTGGAGACTTATTATACCCTTGGCCTGGGCCATGGAAAGGGGTGAGGGGTAAGAGGTACTGTATCATTCTGTGTTTGATCGTACAGATCCTGAATTTACCATTGTTTTTCCAGTTTGTGAAGTCTTATAAATAGAAGTGATAAACCTCAGCAGTAAAGAAAGTGAAGTTGTCTTCCAAAAACTAATGCCAATAAATTCCCTAAGCTCTTAATTTTCACAGGACACACTGTAAAAGAAAGTGATATGGCCCATGCTGGGTTATTTTTAGATGTAAGTATAGAAGTTGGAAATGGGAGAGCCCTCTCAGGATTGTCATTTCTTTTCCCTCTCTTTCCCTCCCGTCTGTCGTTAGTGTTCCGAAGGTCATTCTTTGATTGGTATTTTTGTTTTCAGTATTTTCTAACATGAAGTGATCATCAGTCGCTGCCCTAAATTTTTCAAGAAGAGAAGCTTCAGGAACTCTTTTTCCAGTAGAACACTATTTATATGTTTCATAGTGATGTTTTTGAAGGCAGTATGGTACAGTGGGTGCCACAATATGTTGACCAAAAACACTGACAACTGTGGGCAGAGAAATCAAGCATTCATCCCAAAGAAGGGGGAGGGGAGAAAACTTTTACCATCTTGAGTTCCTTAATCCAGGTTCAGCTTGCTCACTGACAGACCCCATTAATGCTTGTGAGATACCCAGCTCACCCATGGGAGAAGGGAGCTATCTTGGTGGGGGAAGATTGAGAGTGAGGCATGTTAGCAGCTGAAACATAGTTTGGAAATCTGAAAGTCAGGAACAGAGCCAAGGAAGGGAACATGGCTGGTCATCCCGGGCCCCTCCACAAAATGGAGAGTAGATAGGATTATTGTGGTTTTCACTTCTGCAAATGGGTTGTTATCCTTTTATCAACCTAACTAAACTGTAGTAAAAGGGAGAATTTAGATGTAGACAAATAATTTCTCTAAGTTCAGGAAAGAAGTCAAGATTGCAATTGATAACAATTAAAAAAATTTTTTTAAAACCTACTCTTCGAATTTTTCTGGTAGACTTAGTCCACAGCAATGCAAGGACCTAAAAAATTCCCAGTGGACTTTTGAGATAAAACTCTTTACACATCCAGAAAAAGAACTATGGAATTGGATTGCAAAATGAAGCAGACCATTTACTTTTGTTTTATGTTTTGTTCTATGGTTTCTCCCAGTCATTTTAATTATTCTATCCAACATGATTAAGGTGAAAATGTATTTAATAGGAATGTATATGTAGAACCTATATAAGATAGCATGCTGTCTTGGGGAGGGAGAGAAAGAGGGGGAAAAATCTAAGATTTATGGAAGGGATTGTAGAACTCTGAAAACAAAAAAATTTAAAAAAAAATAAAAACGTCTTCTGCCAGAGTTCAGCTATAAGAAAGGTTGAACTTAGATATTTGATATAATATGCCATCAGTCCTTTGTGTACCAGCCATATTCTTCCTTTCTTAGCTTTCAACTTGGTTGCTAGCTCCTCTAGGTTTCTCCCTTTACCTTGCTTAAGCTATTCCTATTTTCAGTGTCCTTTGTTAAAAACAAACCATGAGAATTTTTTGTTCTGTCATGGAACAGGGAAAGCAAATAATAAATGAGATAAGTGAATCTCTTCTTTAAGCTTAGGGCATATGTAGGGACCTGACTTGTAATTTCATGTGTCTAGAAAACCCTTGGGAGAAGAAACTCCCAGCAGCCACGTGGGTCAGCACCTTTTCTGCATAGTCTTGAGAATAGCCCTAGCCCTCCAGGAGATCCAATGACTTGCCCAGGGTCAAAGGCAGGTCTTCTTTTTCTTTATTCATTAAAACCATAGTGCTTTTCATAATAAGTAGTGTTTTCCATTTTATCACATCATTATTTTAAAAATGTGTTTAATTTTGGTTTTCAGCATTTGCTTTTATAAAATTTTGAATTGTGAATTCCCCCACCACCACCACACCCCCGCTTCTCAAGACAACATATGCTCTGATATAGGATATACATGTATGATCATATTAAACAATTCCACATGCTCATGTTGCATCACATCATTGTTGTTATTATTATTTGGTATTAAGCACCACAGTGTCCTTGGCACTGTTAAAAACAAGGTTCACTTCAGTTTCTGTCTATTGATACTAGTCTAAAGTAAACTGTGGGACACCAACCACATTGGCGGGACACTGAAAGGGCTACAGTCTTTGCCAAACTTTCTTCTCCATGAATACAAAATTGCTTTGTGATTAAGTGACATCTTCTCTGAATATCAGGTTCTTTAAAAAACAAATTAGAAACTAAAATTGATTTGAGTAACCAATTGCTCTGTTTTTTATTTCAAATTTACATATAAAGAAGAGCATTTCCGTATATATAGCAGAACCCAAAATGAGGATTTTATATGAAACTGAATCTCTATTTCATACTGCTTATTTTTTTTAAGTGTATAATAAATTCTGCATATTACTTTCAAAACTGCCTCCTTGTCTGTGCTTCATTCCTTCTGTTTTCTTCTCTGTACCTTTTAGTATTTCAAATATCTCTGGATTTGTGCTCTCATCATTTGTGAAATGGTGGTGATAGGACAATGCCCCCCAAAACTTGGCCTTCTCCAAGTTGAGGCTTCTAATTAAGTGTCGCCATCACAAATTGTGTGTTCTTAAGCAATCTGGGTGAATAAAAGCCAAGCAAATGGTTCTGAATGCTACACGAGTTATATATTTTAGTTTAAAAGCACAGAACTTTGTTTCAAGGGACTAGAACTTCAGCTTTAAAAAAATCAAACCAGAATTATGTCCCTCCTTCTTATTGACCATTGGAAAGGCAGCATGAGTAGAAGGCTGATCATAGATTCAGAGATACTCAGACATACCAGCAGCGGGGCCAAGGACAATTTATTTAAACTCTCAGTGACAGATGAGTTGCCAGTCTACATTTGTGAAAGGAGTTTCCATATGGGAGCACCCTATACTGACGAAATGCCTCTCCTACCCCATTCCCCAAAATGATATTGCCTATCTGTGCTATGCTGACTGTATTTTATCATTTCATTTTATCTGTAATTAGATTAATGAAATTTCATGTTTCTGAAATTATGGTCCTTTCAGGATTCCTAATAGACTACATTCAAGGGTAGAAATCAAAAGAAAGAGGTTTCTTGTTTCATACAAATATGTCTGTGTAGTATGATAAGGAAGAAAATACCTTAAATAGCTAGGTTTAAATTGCTATACTAGTCTTGACATTCCTTTCAAATGGATCTACTTCATAATTTGAAGCAGATTGGTTTTTGTTTGTATTCATATTGACAGTAGTTATAGCTGACATTTTAGTAGATTTTTTTTTATTTTTAAAAAAAGCAAATTGGGTGATTGAACTTTTGAAGTCATTTTCATTTTACCTATAGTGTAATTGTTCATTATAAATTCATGCTTATAAAGGAAGTGTGACTATAAAAACATGACTTTTTTATTTCTTTAAAAACAAATATAGGAGCAGCGAGGAGGTGAAGTAGGTAGACTATCATTCCTGGAGTCAGGAGCACCTGAGTTTAAATGCAGCCTCAGACACTTACCAGCTGTGTGACTCTGGGCAAGTCACTTAACCCTGATTATCGCCAAAAAACAAAAACCAAAACAAAGAAATTCATATGTTCCAATGAATATCCCTCCAAGCAGTAATGCTAAGAGGTTACTCTAGAGATGCTACCATTATTAAAATTTTGTTTAAAATTCCTTTCTAGGGATTGCTGTTAGAACCTGCATGCTGCAGTGGAAAGAATGCTAAACTTGAATTCACAGGATCTGAGTTCAAATTCTAACCATACTTATTACCTGTGTGAAGTCAAGTAAGGCCCTCAACCTAACTGGGCCTCTTGTTTCCTCATCTGTCAAATGAGGAAGTTAGACTAGATGACCTTCAAGCTTTGGATCTGGAGTTTTTTAAAAACCACATAAAATCAGCCCTTTTAATTTTGTAGTTATCCACATGTCCCATGTATGTTATTTATCAGATTGATTTCAATGTAGTTGTTTGCAAAAAATGAAATTCACCTTCAAAGGGTGAAGGTTTGTTGACATTGAACATACTCGAAGGAATGTGCTGAAGAGTGTGAAGCCCACTGTATCTGTGGAGTAAGTTTCTGCTTTGACTCATTTATATATGTTTTTTGGATGTATACTGATATTATTTTTAAAAAATTCAGTCTCTTTACCATCACCACCACCACCAATAAGTATTACTGTTATTCCTGCAGATGTATTTCCCATTGTCTGATTGTTTTAAAACTTGTTTTTAGTAACTTTTTCTTTTTTACAAAGCTAAGGAAGTAAAGCGACTTCTTTAGTCTAGAGCAATAAAAAATAACAGTCAGTAATGTATAGGGCTTGGAAAACAGTCTGATGAGTTTATTGACTTAAAGGATGAAGAAGAAATGTAATGGTCTGTATGAAAGATTAAACAATTTTCTGAGGAAGATAGATGGTTATTTGGTAATTACAGACTGAAGACAGGTACTAGTTTAAGCCTAGCTATTTGAGCTTCTTCCTCATTGTACTGCACAATATATTTCTATGGGGCAAGAAACTTTTTCTTTTTTTCTTTTATTTGTTTTCAGTGTTCTACAATCACTTTCATATATCTTAGATTTTTCCCCTCCCCCCCTCCTTCCCTCCTGCCTCCCCACTCCCTCCCTGAGATGGCATACAGTTTTATATAGGTTCTACACATATACATTCCTATTAAATATATTTTCACCTTAGTCATGTTGCATAGAAGAATTAAAATGAATGGGAGAAATCATAAAACAAACCAAAACATAATACAAAAGAAAATGCTCCACTTCATTCTGCGATCTAGTTCCATAGTTCTTTCCCTGGATGTGGAAGGCATTTTGCCTTAAGAGACCATTGGGAATTATTTAAGTCCTTGGATTGCAATGAAGTACTAAGTCTACCAGAAAAATTCCTCACACACTGTTGTTGTTGCTGTGTACAAAGTTCTCCTAGTTCTGCTCCTTTCACTCAGCATCAGTTCATATAAGTCTTTCCAGGCCTCTTTGAAGTCTTCCTGTTCATCATCAAGAAACTTTTTCTTTTGACCTGTATGACTTCAGTACAACTCTTCTTATCTGTAACGATGCTTTCACCCTTGAGGTTGGTCTGAAAGCAGGAGTGTGGGTTTTCTGATTAATGTTCAATAATTCTAACCCTTTTTGTGTTCTCTGGGGAAAAGGTAAATAAAGGATATAAATAACTAATTTAATTTGGAACTATACTTCCCAAATTACTAAATTGTATATATTCTTTTACCCAGCAACATCACTGCTAGGCATATATCCCAGTGAAATAAAACAAAAGTCAAAGGTTAGGTCAAAGACAGAGGGAAAAGAACCAAATATACAAAATATTTATAGTAGTATTTTTTGTTATAACAAAGAACTGGAAATGAAATATTTTTATACCATAAGAAATGATGAAAAAGACAAATTCAGAGAAACCTGGGATGATACCAATTGGATGATTACAACAACGTTAAAGCATAACAACTCTGAAAGACTTAATCAATTGGCCGATGCAATGACCCACCAATGACCTTAGAAGATTGATAATAAACCATGCTTCCCACCTCTTGTCAGAGAGATGGTAGGTACATGCAGGGGAAAAATTTGAGACATGTATTCTCACACCCTGCCAATAAGTCAGTTTGTTTTGCTTGACTATGTTTGTTACAAAGGAGGACTTATTTGGGGCAAAGGCAAAAATGGTGGGTGGAAGAGAACTGTTAGTGATAGTGATAACTAAAAAGGGGGGCAGGGAGAAAAGAGCATCAATGAAGCATTAAAAATATCCAGAAGAAAGTTCAGAAAAAGATATAAACAAGGAGGGCAGTTTTGTTATTTTTCTACTAAATTTAATATACACTTTAAAAACTATAATAATAAAGTTCACAGTTTCATAGAATCTTTATTCTTTTTTGTACATTGAAATGTTCATCTTAATATTTAAGCTCCTAATAAATTTTAAATTAAAAAAAGAAAAAATTACTTAATGCAAGTAACTACTCTTAATCATATGGATTCTCATTGACATATTTACAAAATACTGTAATATAGAGTATATGATAAGATAGGCTTTTCTGTATGTCAAGCTACTTTATTATTACGATGATTACTTTAGTTATTGTAATAATTAAAATGATAGTTACAGGATTATAGAACTAGAAGAGGACCCAGAGGTTATCTAGTCCAATTTCCTCATTTTATAGATGAGGAGCATGAAATCTAAGGTGATTAAGTGACTTGCCCAAGGTCACACAGATGGAAAGTGTGACCATGTGTCAGAATGTGGCCTTCTGTGTAACTATGGAGATGCTTTTGCAGGATATCATGGACCCTGAGTTCATGATCTGTGTGAAGTTATCTGGGATTATCTGCATAGTATTCTGATAAAAAGACCCCAGGAGAAGAAAGAGAAGGCAGGGTACAGCATGTGACCATGTCTTCCATCTTGGGAACATATGATGAAATGGTGGAGCCAAGATGCCCCTGTTCTTTCATTTATTCAGAGACTGCAAACTGATAGTGATTGCTGGAGGTAGTATGACTGAGATGGTGATCAGAAATGATGAGACTGTGTGCTGTATGGACCTGCATTTGGGGAGACTACCTCTAAGAGACGGTCGAATGCCCCTTGCAGGGAAGTGTCATGCTGCCATCATTATCTGAGTACGCTGCTACCGTGACAAATCTGATGAGGTCAAATAAAAATTTTGTGAAAACCTAGAGGCCCTCATCGTCAGTAGGCTGAAAGAGGACAAGTAGTTCTGGGTGACTTTAATGTCAACTATCAGACATGACAAGGAGTCCTTGGGAGTAACGGAGTTGGAAATAGCAACAGCAAGGGTCGCTTACTACTGAAGACTTATGTCTCTTATGACTTTCTCATCACCAACTCTGTCTTGTAGTTACCTAAACACAATTAAACTTTGTGGATGCACCTTTGCAGCAAACATTAGCATGTAATAGACTTTGTCATTGTAAGTGAGATTGAAAGGATGTGTGACAAAAGCGATGTGTGACCACAGTTACATTCAACAGAAGCAGTGGCCCCAAGGAACATGACTCTCAGAAGACTGAGCAGCCCCAGATTAGAGTGCTGATTCCATTCCAGCGCAGATCTACAAGGCAGGGGGTCCAGCGCTCAAACAGAAACCGACTCAAGACTTCTGGCTTGTATGGACAGGAGATGCTTCTGTTGACTGTCTCTATAAAGGAAAGAAAATATGTTGTCCTGTGACATTCACAGGAGGGGTTCTCTCTCTCAGTCATTGCTGGCAAGGTTTTTTCCAGAATCTCTCGACCCTTCACCTGGAAGATGGTCATCTACCCCAGAGCTAGTGTGGCTTCAGAAAGGACTGAGGAATGGTTGATGTGATGTTTGCTTTCCAACAACTCCAAGAGAAATGCCAAGAGCAGAACAGAGGCCTGTATACAATGTTCATTGATCTAATCAAGGCTTTTGATAATGTTAGTTGTGAAAGCTAATGGAAGATCATGGCAAAATTTGGTTGCCCAGAGAAGATAATTAGTATTTTATGCCAGTTTCATGATGGCATTATTGCATGGGTTCTGGATAGTGGATGATGTTCTCATGCTTTTTCAGTCACCAGTGGGATGAAGCAGGGTTGTGTTCTTGCTCCCATGCTTCTAAGCATGATGTTTTCTTCAACAGGGATGAAAATAGCATCAAGGTATTGATTGCAACCACAATGTTATTTAACTTGAAAAGGCTACAAGCCAAGAGTAAAGTGGAGGGAGAGTTGACATGCTACTTTTTATTGGCAGATGATTGTGCACCCACGTCAGCCTCTGAGGCTGAGATGCAATAGAGTATGGGTCAGCGTTCTGCTGCTTGTGCTAATTTTGATCTGACAACACAAAGAAAATAAGAGGTTCTTCACCAAACCAGCACCACACCATCCACATATGAAACCATCAGTTCCAGCAAATGGAGAAATTTTGAATGCTATGATAAGTTTACTTACCTTGGCAGTATATTTTCCTGGATATACACAAAGATGAAAAGGTTGACAGACATGTTACCAGAGCCAGCTCAGTGTTTGGGAGATTCTGAAGGAAAACATGGGAGAAAAGAGATATTAGGCTGCCTACCAAACCTAAGGTAGACAGAACTGTTGTGCTGACCTCATTGTTGTATGCTTGTGAAACCGGGACAGTGTACCAGTGCCATGCCAGAAAATTAAATTGCTTTCATTTGAATTTTCATTCATTCAGTCATTCATTTTCATTTGTCTTAGAAATATTCTGAGGATCACCTGGTGAGATAAAGTGCTGGACACTGAGGTCTTTTCTCCTGCTAAGCATTCAGACTCTATTGCAGAGGGTGCAACTCCAGTGTCCTTCAAATGCTAGCTGTATTAATCAAATGCAAAACAACATGGAGGACTTACATGGTGGTCAGTAGAAGTGATACAAAGATGCTCAAAGTAAAGAACTTTGCTATTTCTTGTGAGACAAAGAAGAAGCTGTGCTGAATGAGCAAAGTAGAATTGCAGTAGCTCAAAAGAAACATAAGATGTGAAGATTTAAAGTTATCTCCATTTTGAATGTTCATACAGGCTATTTGTGTCCAACTTGTGGTAAAGTCTTCTGAGCTATTCGTCTGATCAGCCGCATTGTACATTGACCCTGACTTAATGATTTCATTTTGGTCCTCTTCCAGTATGAAGGACAACATCTGACTGCCTCTCCAGGGGCTAGGTAAGATAAAGCCATTTTCTGCCACGGTAGGCACAAGTTACAGCATTGGCTGTGGTATTTCTGGTGGACAGTTCTTCCTGTTTCTTCCTGTGTTCCCTCACCCCTGGAGCTTCCTATCTCTCCTTTTTTTCTTTCTGCCATTGGTGTGATACAGTGGAAGGAAACTGAATTCGGCATCAGAGGATCTATGTCTGAGTCCTAGCTCTGCTGCTTACACTTGTGTATGTCTTTGGACAAGTTATTTAACCCCTTCCGCGTTGATAAAATAAGGTTATTGGACTAGATGGCTTCTGAGATCCCTTCCAGTGCTAAATCTATGGTGCTGTGTTAATGAGTTTAATTCTAAACTTCACATTCCTGTGTAATATTCTTAAAATATTTTTATCCTTACAATCTGGATCTATGCCTAATGTTAGGAGGCCTCTGTGATTTTTAACACCTAACACAGAATAATATATTAGGTGCTTCAGCACCTGTCTTTTTAAGATATTGCTTGAATCACACACCTATAATAATATTTAGAGCGAAAAAAATTATGGTATTACGGCAAACAAAATTATTTGCTTAAACACAAGGTTATTATGGAAAGCATCATCAGATCAATAGGCATGAACTCAGAATCATGAAAAAACTATCAATAACCTATTTCTTGTACTAACATATAGCAAATAATTGTGTCAACCATGTGAATTCAAAGTGTTCTCATAACCACAAGTATATAAATGAAGTTCAGCATAAACATTCTACATAACAATATATCCATGTTAGCAGCAGATAGACTACGGAAGACAAGCTCGTCTGGAAGTCTTACAAGTTACATTTTCTAAAAAAAAAAATATTTGGACTAAATAAGACTTTACTGGAATGATCACTGGTAGAATAATTCTAATATATAACCAAGAAGTGGAATAAAATTATGTCAAAAATATATTTGAAAAAGTTGAAAAATATATTCAGTGGTCACAGGATAGTAGTCTGCCCACTGTGGGAAAAGTTGCAGAATGAAATATAATTTCCTGAGTAGGGAAGTCAAATTCCCTTTCTGAGGCAAAAGCTAAAACAAAAAACACAAATTAGAATCCAAGAAACTAAAGTAATGCCCCAAATTTTATAAACTGTCCTGGTAGGAAAGGACCATAGTTACATTTATACCAAGAAATTCAACAAATTCCAGGAAAAAAAAAAAAGATGTAAAATTCCAACCAGTTTCACAAAAAAGAAAGTAAGGACTGTTGTAGGAACCCATTTAAATTCAAAACCTATGCATAACACTACATAAAATAACCTTTAAAAATCTATTTTTCCCATGATGGGAGATCCATCCACATACCACATTCCCTTTTACCCCAAATCTCTGTAAATAATCCCAAAAACCTTTACACAGATCATGAATTTGTTGGCCAGTAGAATCTTTGGAAAGAGTCTGCATTGCCATGGTTACACTGAAGAGGGTCAGATTCTGATTCAGAATTATATAATAATAATAATAGCTAGTATTTATACTGTATAGCCCTTTAAGATTTTCATGGTACTTTGTGTAAATTAACTCATTTATAATCCTCCCTATAAGTGCTATTATTATTATCATAACCATTTCACAGATGAAGAAACTAAGTTTAGCAGAGGTCAAGGTGATTTGCCCAGGGTCACACAGTTGGGAACTCTCTGAGATAGGAGTCAAATTGGCATAAAGAGCAATAAATGAACCTAATTGCAGAGCCAGTGCTCTTTCTACTGTACTAAATTTCCTCCTAGATAAATATTTGGATCATAATCTTCTAAAGAGCCAGAATACTAGAGTATATTTTAGGTCTCTTTCAATGATCACTGTTCCACTTGTGTCAAGTGCTTTACCAGAGAATATTGTTCATTTGAAATGTGTGTAAAATGTCCATTCGTTCTGATATGGTGGGTACTTGTCACCTAGTCAGAAATAATATTATTCCCTCTTTTAAGTTTTATTTTTTCAAATGTGTCTTATAACTTTTTAAACTGGGGGTAGGTTAGGGAACAATGGATTGTATTCTTTTAAAGGGCATAGAAGGAAACTTGCATATTGCTTTTCTGGAAGACTGTTCTCAGTAATCCTGACCAGTGACTGTTGGCTGTGGAGCATTTGTTTGGTGCCTTGCCATTTCCCTATTTGTCTGTCTGCCCTTGTGTCAGAAGACCCAGGAAGGACACTGGCATTGGGACTCACTGCTGGCAAGGGAGTTGCTATCAAAGGTAGGATATTGTACTTTCTTCAATCCAAAGACTGGAGCTGAGGACATGATGCTGTTTTGACAGAATCCTAGGGCACAAAAAGAGGAACTTTCCTTTTAACCAGCACTCTTACTTTCTGAAAATAGATTTTTGTCTGCTATTTGTAACCTTAAATAGACTGACTGGATTATAGCTAGTACAGTACTTGATTATGAAAGTAGAATGGGTGTGTATGTGTTTGAAGGGAAGAGATCCTTATTGCTTTTTAAGATATTAAGCCACTCCTTGCGTCATAATTTCAGTGTTCCAGTTGGAATCCTTCTTTGCCCTTTAACCTGATTCTCCTGTGTGTAACATTGTGAATTACTATTTGTCCTACAGTCATTTCTGACTTTAAAAAGGGTTTTAATATACCTTCTTTTATAAAATAGTCATGTTTTTATTCTCAGAGGAGGGTATTAATGGTTTAATTTCTGTATCATAACTGAACAAAGTCCAGTAACCAACATGAATTAATTGAAAATTTGTAAAGGTGGTGGTGGTTTTTTTTTTTTTTCTGTTTTTTGGGTTTTTTAAAACTGCTGGGGAAAAGAAAAGAATTCCATGAAAAAACTTCATCTATGAAATGTAATACAAAGTTCTTACTAATAAGGAAGAAGGAGTAAAGAAAAGGGTTAATAGGCATGATTGTGCCCTGGGTGAGCTGGGCCATCTCAGCCACAAGACAGTGTTGTCTCATTTCTTATTTGATGTCCTGGGAACTGTTTTTAAAATGTCACTCTGGAGATTTAGAGTAGTTGAATTCCAAATGAGTAGTGATGTCTCCTGACCTCTCAGGATGAGTCTAGACTTAAGTGCCAGCAGTTGACTGGAAGAGGATTTTTCATCTTTACTTTAAATTGTAGAATTTTGTATAGTTATGGTTCTGACTATTGTGTAGTTGATAAAATTCAAACAGACCTAATGCACCAGTGATGTCCTTAATGTTTTTACAGCTATTTAAAATGATCAATCATATAAAATAGACATGAATTCCTTTTTTCCATGAAATAATACAACCTTGTTGCATTCATACACAAATAAGTTATATGTAATGCCCCAGTATTTATTTTTAGCTGTAGTTGTCTGTTTCTTGTTGCCTAGAAATGATTCATTCCTTATTTTCCAGACCTAATAGCTCTCTCTCCATGACCCCACTTCCCACCGTGACCCATAAAGATACTGATATATGTTCCCCCCTTCCTTTCTACATGCTGATCCTTAAACATAGAAACTCATATGAGCAAGACATTTTTCCCCCATTTGAATCTTTCCAACAGACTTGTCACTGATTGTACCTACTAGGTTTCTGAAATCCTATCTAGTTATTAGTTGTGGACTTTTAAAATTGTAAACTTAGTTTACTGTTACATAAAACTGAGTATTTATATTAAAAAATTCCTTTTATAAGTGTTATCTCCCAAATAAAAACAAATTGCATATTTTTTTACTTTTACTACTTTACATAGGCCATTTTTTCACTAGGTTGAGGGTTATGCCAGCCAAGACATAATTATTTTATGTAATTTTGAGGACCTTTCCTTTTTTGATGGAAGGTGGTACCCCCAAAATCAGTCCTGACTACTGAGAATGGGAAATGATAATATGGGAACATGAGAGGTGGCAGTGAATAATAGATAGAAAGCAAGCTTCAGAGCTCGGTCTAACTGGGTCTAAGTCCTGTCTCTGGCACACACTACCTGGGAGAACCTGAGCAGGTCCCTTAGTCCTCTCATGTTCTCGACAACTCTTTTAAGATTGAAAGTTGCAGAGAAAATGCTGACCTGTTTTGTAGACCAGGTTTTGGCAGTCTTGGGGATGAGAGGGAGACTCCCAGCATTACTGAAATTGCAGCTCATGTCTCATGTCCCATAATAGCTGGATACGTAGAAGAGATCAAATAGCATGTCATCTTCTCTAATTCCCTCATTGCTGCTACTTATATTTTCTAGGAGGGGAGTGAAAATAGGATGGAACTTTGAGCCCCTAAAGTACTTCCTTGGAACAGCAGTGATTATCACTGTGAAAATCCCTCCTTCAAATGGTCAGGAGAGTTAGTCTGAGATTGAACTTGATTCTCCCAAATATATAGCACACATTGATTTGGCTGCTAAATAGGTTTTGTTTTTTTCCCCCCATAACCGATTCCCTGGGCAGCTGGGACAGATCCATAATTGATTTTAAACTTGTTTTGCATTCTTAGTACTTAACAACAGGCTTGTTTGAATGCAGGAATCTGCTTTCCCTGTAGAAATATAGCATATAGGACTACCAGATGAATTAAGTTAACCTGGCACCATGTTTACTTGAGGCAAAATGTCCTCTAGTTCCAGGAGATCCAGATTGCTTAAGGTATTGTTTCAGGTGCTCATGGAATCCCGGAAGATTCCTCCTTGGGCGCAGAAATTTATAAGACAGTTTGTAATTTCTCTTTCTTTTTTCCATTTTATATCTTGCTCAGGGCTTTAGTGGAATTCTCAGGATCCTTAGTATATGAAAGATAAAAATCATAGGGTTCCTCTTCTAGTAAGAAGCCACGCTGAGATGGCTCATTTTAAACCATCTCCCCTGGAGGTGTGAAACAGGTTTGTCTCTTGTAGTCTTCTTGGCTTAGTTTGTCTGTTTATAGGGCACATTTAAAGATATTCTCTAAGTCTTCAACCCTCATGAAGTGAGTAATGAGCTTTGAGAAGAATGAAATCAGATGAATGACAGCTTGTTCACAACATATTCTCTACTTCTGTGTAGTTCCATTTTATTTTATTCACCTCTAGCGTTGTAGGTGTGAATTGAAAAAGAACTGGACAATCCTGGTCTATGGGGCACCTTGGGAGAGAGAACAGAATAGTTCTTATCTGTAGGAACCAAGGGAGACTTAACTTTGGTTCTAGGGTTGTGTTTGAGATTCAGGGCCTTGGGTAATTCTGATGTTGACTCAGGACAGACCAAGCGTACTGGAGCTGCTTTGGACTGTTAGACCCACTAACCAGTACCCGTATCTCTAGGGAAAGAATTGATCTAATTAGGGAGCAGGAATGACTAAGCAGACTAAGTTTCTCTGCAACTTTCAAACAAAGAGAACTGTTATTAACCTTCTTAAGGAAATGTGTTTTGTGATTTTCTTTTTTCATACTCTATCTTCATTGGTCTAACTAAGAGGCTTTAAATGAAGCTAAGTCAGAAAAGGGGCAGCGTTTTCTCTCTCTCTCTCTCTCTCTCTCTCTCTCTCTCTCTCTCTCTCTCTCTCACACACACACACACACACACACACGCACGCACACACACCTACTTTTCACAGGAATGGCCTTATTGATCCATCAGTGCCAGCTGAACTCTAAGGAACCTATTTGTCCTTGGATCTCAGGAGTATCCCTAGAAATTGTGAAAGTAGGTCAGGGAGTACCCTACCCATAGGCCATAGTCATCTGGCTTGTGGTCTCTGGAGAGAGTGCTAAACCGTAATAGTACACAGGGCAAAGAGCTCTGTACTTTGGAAATCACTTTCATTCTCAGTGTGCCCAAGCTTAGGTTTGGCAGGATGAAGGGAGAGAGGAAAATATATTCACTTAGCAGGATGTAGGTGTTTATAAGAAATAGGGTGGTTATTGATGGAAGGGAATGATTTTTACAGTTAATTACATATAGATATTAGGTGGTATAGTAAATAGAACCCTGAGCCTGAAGTCAGGAAGACTCATCCTCCTGAGTTCAAATCCAGCCTCAGGCACTTACTAGCTCCGTGACCCTAGGCAGATCATTTAACCCTGTTTGCCCCAGTTTCCTCATCTGTAAAATGAGTTGGAGAAAGAAATGGCAAACCGCTTCAGTATTACCCAAAAAAGCCCAAATAAGGTCCTGAGGAGTCAGACACAGCTGAAATGACTGAACAACAGTAACAGATTGTTTATTATTTTCATTACAGTAAAATATCTAAATGTATTTTGAAAGTCATGATAGAAATTTATATATACTATAAAATAATTATTTAAGTAATGCAGTTGATAGATCAAATAATGAGCTGATTCAGCATTGTAGGCTTGGCCTGATATCTAGACAGATCCTTATTTTCATCGTGTCTTATGCATAATCCACCACAATAAATGAAGATTATGGATTTAAAGAGTCTCCATAGGTTATAGGAGACTGAGTCAGCCAGCTGGCTGTTTCCCAGTGATTCTGGCTCAGTGACATTGCAGAGATAAAATTTATTTGTTGTTAGGAAACAAAGTAGAGTCTGCGAAACATTTGTAACTGGGATGCTGGGACAGTCCAGAAGTATGTAAGGCTAGTGTACAATTACTCTCAGGGTCAGACCTTGGGCATGTGATTCTGTCCTTGCTCAGATTTTATTTTAGAAGCAATAAAAATTATTTTCATTTACTGGATCATCTCTCTATCTTATTCTAAAGACCAGGATAAGACAACAGCACCAAAAGATGTTATAGAGTTTATATATATATTTACTACCATGCTACTTCCCCCAGGTGCCTCCTGCTAATCATAGCTATGCTCCAAAGGTCTGTCCAAGGCCCTCTTCTCACTCTATACTATCCTGTTTAGTGATCTCATAAGCTTCTGTGGGTTCGTTTTTCATCCCTATTCATGTGATTCTGAGATCTATTTATCCAACTTTATCTTTTCTCCTGACCTCTAGTGTCATCACCAACTGACTATTAGATATCTCAAACTGGATGTTCTATATACTTCTCAAACTCACTATGTCCAAAAGAGAACTCATTATCTTTTCCCCAAAACAACTTCCTTCTTTTGAATTTCCCTATTACTGTAGAGGGTACTATCATCCTCCCAATTGCTCTAACTTGCAACCTTGGTGTCATTCTTAACTCCGCACTTTTCCTCACAATTCACCCTCCCTTTCTCCCCCCAATACCTAAACTGTTGCCAAGATTGTTAGTTTTACCTTTGCAATATCTCTCCATATGCCCTCTCCTCGGATACCACTACCACCCTGGTGCAGGCCCTTATCACCTGATGCCTGCACTATTGCAATAGCCTGCTAGTGGGTCTCTCTGCTTCATTTCAAAGCCCCCCCCCACTTCAGTAGAGTTCAGCTACAAAAAGTGATCTTCCTAAAGTTCACCTCCCCTGCTCAAGTCACCTCACCCCAACCTACACATACAGATTAAACTCTAGTAGCCCTCTGTTACCTCTAGGATCAAATACAAAATCCTCTATTTGGCTTTTAAAGCCTTTCATAACCTGGTCTCTTCTTACCTTTCCAGTGTTAGATTTAAAAAGATTATATTTCCACACATATTTAGGGAAGTGAACTTTCCTGCAACAGAAATACTTAGAGTCAACAGAAAAGCAGGAAAAGGTTGCAAGTGACACCAGTCTCACTTGGGTCTATGGTCAAGAATAAGGCAAAGGGTAAAAATAGGCTTAAAATATACATACTTAATAACCTTATGAATATTAACTTCATAAGGGAGGAGCCAAAGCTCATTATAATGCACAGGCAAAGTATATGAAATGGGGGAACATATCAAGGGGAAACCATGAAGTTGGTGTACCAGAAAGCTGTATGCCTCAGAGTACTCAGCCAATGAGGAAATGAGGGAGGGACTTTTGCATTCTGGGACAGGGATAAAAAGGTTTGCTCTCGCTTCTGCAGGTGTGTATTTGTCCTAGCAGCACACCCGCTTCTTCAGTAACTGTAAAATAAATGAGCTGACCTCATCTACCTCGGGAGTGTTGGTCTTTCCTCTAGAAATTTTAGGATACCAGTAGTCTTAAACTTTTCTCCCCGCATCTAGTCTTAAGATCGATTTACACCAGCCTTCCTGGTGCTCCTCATGCCTAACCATCTCCTGACATTTCCACTGGAATGTTGTCCTCACCTCCACTTCCTGACCTCCCTTAAGGCTGAGTTCCAATCCCACTTCTTACATGCAGCCTTTCCTACTCGTTCCCACTGCAAATGCACAGTCTGAGATGACTTCCCATTTATACTAAATGTATGTTGGATGTACACGGTTGCTTGCATGTTTTTCTAACTAAATAGACTCTAAGTTCCTTGAGGGCAAGGACTGTGTTCTTACCTTTTTTGTGTTTTCCTAGCCCTTTGCACAGTGCCGAATATATAGTAGGTACTTAATACATGTTTGTTGGCTGACAGCTGACCATGCAGGAAATGTGGCTTTTCTTTGAGACAGAGACTATTGAGGCGATACTGTGTTTGCAGTCAGTTGTGAATTGTCGAGGATAGACTGTCTTCTTGATTCAGTGGTTCTTTGGCCTGTTAACAAATGATGTTACTGATCTTATCAGAGGCGTGTTCATTCCTGTTGATAGAGGGCACTGTGGGCTAAACCAAGGTATTTCGTTGTCCTTACTCTGCCCTAAGAATGGATTCTTTGGGAGTTGGAATGTTTTCTTGGGGTTTGTCTCATCAGGACTCACACAGTGATCGGCACCTGCTTAATGAGTGCTTGTTGATTGATTACTGCCCTTGGCTCTGTGCTCACCTTTCCTGTGGCCCTCAGGGAGATCCTAGTGCATCCTGAAGCAGTATCGCATAGGTGCATTTAACTGCTTGTGCTGCCATGCAGGCTTAGACAAATGCCATAGCTAGCTATTCCTCTTCTCAGCTGTCACTGAGCCCTCCTTGAACTATTTATATAAAATATATTTAACGATCATTATGACAGTCATGCACCAACCTTATGGTCTCTTGATTAACCTTTGTGAGAAGTTGGCAATAATTGCTTATGTTGATGTGGTGCTCTAAGGTTTACAAAGTGCTTTCCTCACATCCTATGACTTCAGTATTATAAGTACATGAGGAAACCTAAGCTCAAGATAAGTTAATTGATTTGCCTCAAGTCACATGACTAGCAAGTGGCAGAGCTGTGATTTTTAACCTGAATCTGGTGATTTAAGTCCTATACTCTTCCCACTTCTGAACTACTTCTTAATAGATCATTTTAGTTCTGAGATTTTTTTATTCCTATAGAATCTCCTTTCAGTTCTAAAAATCTAGGTTTCTTGGGGAAAATCAGGTGAGCCCAGATGATCTTGTTAGCAATTTAGGAGTTAAAGAGAGCATTGGGATGCAAAGAGGTTTGTATCTATGGTCAGACCTGAGTAGAGGTTGATTAAGAAGAGCACCCAGGTCTTCTAACTTTAAGACTAGAACTCTGTCCAGTCTTTCCCACCTCTTCCCTTAGGTTTACTCTAAATCATCTCATTGCTTCTAAAAACTAGAAGTAAAATGTATGAGAGAGGGAAAGTAAAGTGGTGGATAAAGAATCAGCCTAGGAGTCAAGACCTCTCTCTGAAACAGACTAGCTCTGTAACCATGCTCAACTTCTTGGAGCCCAGTTGCTGAAGTAGTTCCTAGCTGAACTAGCTGCTGGAAGAACTTTATGTAACTGAAATTCCCTACATAGATAAAACTTCCAGAATCTTCTCCCTACCCACTCCCCCCCAAAAAAAAATAATCTGTGATTTGAGCTCCATTGAGTTTTATTTTGGTGAATATATCTACAATTCAATGCTGTAACTTAAATGTGAATATAAAAAGGTAAATAAATGCAGCTTTAGTAACATCAAATGTTAGTTGTTTGTATGAAGTAGCATATATATATATATGGAAACAAAACCACAGGGGAGAGAAATTAATATCAACAAAAGTAATGGAAAAGAGGTTTTTGCAAGCTAAATACCTAATATACTATTTTGGGAAGGAGGCATATTATCTGGGGTTCAGAGGTTAGGTTTAATAAAGAGATCAGGGATATTGCTCAGATAGAAAGAGAAGGATTATTAATTCTACTTAGTATGCCACATAAATTCTTGTTTTTTGTATTTGACACCCTTAGGAGGATTGTAGTAAAAGGGAAACTGATGGATTGTATCACCTCCATGGCCATCATCCCCCTGCTCTTTGGCTGCATGGGAATCTTCGGTCTCTTCAAGTTGCTGCAGTGGATTCGAATGAAGGCCTACATCCAGGATTCTGTCGTCGTGATTACAGGGGCAACCTCTGGACTGGGGAAAGGTGGGTTCCTAAGTATGTTGCTGGCTGATGAAGAGGAGTCAGAATATTTCTTTCTCCCCATTGCCATTTATAGACTCTTCCTCTTCTGCATTCACTCAGCAACCTTTCCCTGACCCTCTATCCAAATTTATCACCTAGTCTAAAGCTTGCTAACTGTTATCTACTGCCTCTCAGCTAATTTTCTCTCCTTTCTATCGGAGTTCAGTACCTAGTTGATAGTCTCAGAACTTCTCTATCCCAGCTTCTGCTCTTATACTAGAGAACTTCAGCATACCTGTTCATGTTTCCTCAGATACCCTCATCGGATCTCCTAGTTTTCACTCTGCTCATTGCCCATGCCCTACTCTTCTGCTCTACCTGACCTACAGAAAGAGATAGTTAATTATACTTTTGATCTTGACATAACCTGTAACTGTTCTGCTTCCATAATCAAGAACTCTGAAATTCCTTTATTCAATCATAACTGCCTGTCATTCCATTTCTCCTAAACTTATTCGTAATCCTTGTTATGACCGCCAATGTAGAAGCTATTTGTCTATATGTTCCAGCATACTGTGTGTCTCTTTATATCTGATGAGAATTCTCTAAAAAGGGACATCTAGCATGAATCTTCCCTCATAGACAGAATATTAACTGTCTTCTTCAGACCTCCTTTTCCTCTGAATTTCATCTCCCAGGAGGAGGTGATAATGCTACATTCTTGCAATGACCCCTCTCCTATATTTGAGAAGACTCTGCCTCTCTCTTCAGTTCTATCAGCTGATTGATCCTTCTCACCCTCCTCACTCAAGCAGTAAATGGCTTCTGAGTATGAAAGACCAAACCCTTTTTAATGGGACACAAAAGTCTCCTTCAGAATTCCTCATTATGTTGTGGAGCCACTGGGTATTGCTCTCTCGTTACTTTCTTTTTTTAATCTAGACCATTTAGTTTACCATTTCGACCCTGTCCCGTTACTGCTCACATTTTACCAAATCCCAGCCCTGGATTACTTCCACCATCTATTTTCTTCAGTTCTACTCCCATGTTACTAAACTGAGATGGAGAAAGTCATGCAAACATTTTGACTAGGCCCACATCAAATTTATGTAATCTAGATCTTCACTAGCAGTTAATCCTTTGTCTTCACCCTAATTGATTTTCTATCTCACTCCCTACAAAAGCTGTTCCAAACCTTCTTTTCCCTTCCCTATCCTCTTATACCACTTACTCTTTTGAATGAGAAAATAAGGACATTGACTACTAGCTCTTTCTTTACCCTGTATCATCCCCCCATTTTTTCCTCTTTTACTCCAGTCTCTGATGAACAGGTAGTGCTTCTTGCCAAGGCCAGCACCTCTACACATACCCTTGATGTTTCATTCCTACCAGCTTTTCCAGCATATTGTTCCTCATAGTCTTCCTCCTCCCCTCCCTGATCTTTAGCCTTTCTTCTCTGACTCTTTCTTTACAATCTACAAAATTGGCCAGGTCTCCTTAATTAACAAAATTTCCCCATTTGATAATACTAGTCTCCTGTATTTTCCTCTCTTTCTTAGCTAAACTTCTAGAGGGAAAAAAAAACAAAACAACTCCTCTGCAATCAATGCCTTCTCTTCTCCTCTTCTCAACTCTTGGCAATCTGACTTATAACCTCATCATTCAACTGAAACTGCTATCTTCAAAGTTACCCATAATCTCTTTTTTAAATTTAATTTTTATTCCGTTTACAAGCATTTCCCCTACTGCTCTATGGAAAAAAAAATCCCTGTAAGAAATATACATGGTTAAGCAAAACAAATTCCCACATTTGTTATTTAAAAATGTATGTATTTACACAATGAATACAACAATATAAAGGAAACCAACTTTGAGAGACTTGAGAACTCTGATCAATGTAATAACCTCTCACAATTCCAGAGGACGCATGATCAAACATGCTGCCCACCTTCTGACAGGTGACAGATGGAGAGTGTAGATGAAGAAATACAGCCTATTAATATTCTTTGATTACTTGTCAGTTGGAGAATGGCTCTTATTTTTTATAAACTTGAGTTAGTTCCTTAAATATCTTAGATATATGAGGCCTTTTTAGAAAAACTTGCAGCAAAGATTTTTTTTTTCCAGTTAACTTCCCTTCTAATCCCAGTTTCCCGTCTCATCTTATTGGTGTTCAACCTAGACCCTCTTTTTTTAAACTTAATTTCATTATTTTCAATTGATGAAAATCTACCTTCTCTTTCTCCTGCCCTCTCCCCGTCCTTGAGAAAGAAAGAAAAACAAAACCTTTGTAACAAATATGCATAGTCAAACAAAACAAACTCTCTAGTTGACCAAAAAAAAATATATGCACCAATCTGGACCCTGAGTTTACCATCTCTCATTAGGGTGGGTAGCATACTTAATCATGAATCTTCTGGAATTGTGGTTGGTCATGATCAGTTTTCTGGTATCCCTTTTCAAAGGAGGAATAAATAGTGAGAACAAAGGTCTGCACAATACCTAGTTTGATAATATATGCTTCTGCTTCTCACTTGACCCTTTTCTCTTTCCAAGGGTCCTTATCCTTTACTTTTAAATTTCTCTTCCCAATTCACCCTCTATGGATAGAGTTTGTTTCCTTTGGGACTGATCCCTCCTTTAATTTTCTCTCCCTGCCCTTTCCCTCCTATTTTCCTGGAGTGAAATTAATTTCTACACCCAACTGTGTGTGTTTTCCTTCCTTTGACTAGTTTACACGAAAGTGAGGTTCAGGGGTCATCCATTCCTTCTACACCTTCCTCTTTGTGCAGTCTTGTTTATTTCCTTCATCTTTTTTATTCCTTTCCTACCTAGTGAATTCCTTTTCCCTTCTATTTCCTTTTTTCATAAGATCCTCAGAATAGGTTCTCTATCTTATTAAACTATGTCTGTGATCCCTTGAGAGTGATAATAGGGTTCTGAGGGATCATATATATTGGAATGTAAACAATTCATCTTTGTTTAATCCTTTATAATTGCTAATTCATATTTATCCTTTTATGTTTCTCTTCACTCCCAAGATTGGAGTGCTGGTCCTTTCATCAGGAATGCTTACAAATCCTGTTTCAGTAAAGGTCCATTTTCCTCCTATAGGATTAAACTCAGTTTTGCTGCATAAATTATTCTCGGTTGTAAGCCTGTACTTTCTGCTTTCTGGAGTTTTATATTCCAAGCTCTCCACGTCTTTTATAGTAGTAGCTGCTAAATCTTCTGTGATCTTAACTGTGGCTCTTTTTTTCTGTCTGCTTGAAGTAATTCTTTCTTTGACCTAGAAGCTCTCGATTTTGTCTGTAATGTTTCTGAGAGTTCTTATTTTGGGGTTTCTTTCAGAAGGTGACCAGAATTTTTTTTTTCACTTTTCACTTCTCCCTCTTGTTCTGAGAGGTTTCTTGAAATAAAATATGTGGGCTTTTTTTTGGGGGGGTGAGGTGGGGTTGTTAGTTTTCAGGTAGTACAATGGCTCTCAAATTATCTCCCCTTGATCTGTTTTCCAGGTCAGTTGTTTTGACATTTATGCTTTTTCTTCAATCTTTTGACTTTATTTTAATATTTCTTGTCATCTCATAGAATCGTTAGCTTCTCTTTAGTCCATTCTAATTTTCAAGTAATCTATTACCAGATTCAAGGACTCATTCTTCATTCATGTCAAAGACAAGCAAATCATATGAGGACTTTTTTGAGAGGAAAGCTTATAACTTTCTTGGGTGAATCTGCTAACTTCTGCCTTTAAGCTTTTAGGAGCTATGATATTTCTTAGGACTATCTGATACACCATATGGCTATCTTTTTGGACGATTTTGTCTTTGAGTAAAAAAATAATATTGTTGACTAAGAAAACAACATATTTTTATATTCCCATTTTAGGGAGCCTACACCTCAAATTTGTGAGGTACTAACATGTTTACTCAGAAGGAAATCCCAGAAATTTTCCAACAAGATTCCAACAACAAGAAGAACTGTATGATGGCCTAGATAAGTGACAGTTCTGGGGACAGCAGCTCTTTTCTGACTGTCACTGCTCCCCATCTTGCCATCATATTTTTTTTTCCTACAAAACTTTCCTAAGGACTGAAAACGGAATGCTTTTCCAGTCTGTTGCTGTATCTCAGTTCCTCTCTGTACAGGGTTCATTTCCTCCCATTTTGGCTTTGTTGCTCTCAGATCTAGTGTAGAGCTTGGGTTAGCATTTTTCAAAGGCTATTTATATACTGACTTTCCTAAGATTTACTCTTCTTAATTCTGTATTCTTTTCCATATTGCAGAGTAGTTCATTGTATTCCTTCATCAAATCTGCATCAAAAGTTTTTACACTCCTTTGGGAATGACAGAGAATGTCAGAAAACATTACTCCTCTCTAAGATGTTGCCATCTGAGTTTAAAAGAAATGTCTCTAACAGCTTCTTCTGGGAACTTGACTCATCGCATATGCTGGAATGGCCTGAGTTTGCAACACTGCACTAACTCTAGAAGACAGTGCCCACTAAGGCTGCACAAAAGTATATTGACCTTCACCATGATGGGTCCTGTTCTTAACTTGGCCACAGTTGGTGTTCAGGCAGCTTCTGTACCTGCATCCTGCCTCATCCATTCATTCAACAAGCATTTAGCAATTACCTGCCATCTGTCATATACCATTTCTTGTCATCTCATAGAATCGTTAGCTTCTCTTTAGTCCATTCTAATTTTCAAGTAATCTATTACCAGATTCCCTTGTTTAGCAAGGGGGATACAAAGACAGAACACAAAATCCCTGTTTCAAAGGAACTTGTGTTCCATTGCCAGCCATGTCCCTGGCCCACTGAATGAATTAACTAATGACTATCCCTGTATGAACACAATTGAAAATGTCCTTGTTTAATGGATGTAGTATCTTTCTCCCAGAGATTTCAATGCAGATATATTTTTTACATACAGAAATAACGTACATATAGAGATGCATAAAATTGATGAGAGAAATTTGGCCCTGAGGTTGAGCAATAGGAAGGAAGACCATTTGGAGTGGCTTTTGGTGAGAAATGAAGGGTATACTAGGATAATACTTAATGATGAACTTTCTTCCTTAACAAAGAGAGCCCCTACATCCAGAACTGTCTTGTGACTTCTAACCCATCCTGCTGTGATCTCTTATAGTTACAAAGAAGTTTGAAACAATATTGGGGAAAGAGTATTTAGATGGGGTGGGAAACTTGGGGCCTCAAGACCACATGTAGTCCTCTAGGTCCTCAAGTGTGGCCCTTTGACTGAGTCCAAACTTCACAGAACAAATCCTCCTAATAAATGAATTTGTGCTATAAAACTTGGACTCAGTCAGAAGGCCACACCCTAGGACCTAGAAGGCCACATGTGGCCTCAAGGCCGCAGGTTCCCCACCCCGATTTAGACTAAAAGAATATATTTTAATACAAATACCTGCCTCCTCATTCTTCTTGGCAGTGAAGTCATGAATTCTCCAACATGGAACTCCTTTAAAAATATGGATGCTAAGATAAAAGTATGTTTTACATCCTGGATATTAAAAAGCTGTTTTATGGTCTGGAGCCTTGTTACTCATATCACAAATTGTGGAAATCTTGATATCACAGAACTACTGCTTTTTTTTAACATACTTAGCTAGAAGCCTAGGATAAATGGCAGAGTTGTTGCTAATTAGCATTTGGGATATGACCTGAGCCTGACCATACTCTGCCTCCTTAAATAAGTGACTTTAAGTTTTAATTAACATCATAACTCAGATTTTATGTTTTTAATATTTCTAGAAAGACAGTTCAGAAATAGCAGCTGTGAGGTTCTATTATAAAAATGAGAGTTAGATTTGTGACCATAGGAGGTGGTGGGAGTGGGGATGGGAGGTATTGAGTCATTTAGATCTTCTGAATTTTCAGTAAGTATCCATTTAATTACATTAATAGAGAATGAATTTGGATCTCTTTGGCTATAAAACTTCTGTTCTTATTGTATCTTTCTTCAGAATGTGCTAAAGTTTTTTACGCAGCTGGTGCTAAGTTAATCCTTTGTGGACGAAGCCAAGAGAAGCTAGAAGAGCTCCTCAGAGAGCTGTCTGCTGCTCGTTCTAAAAAGGTAAGGACATAGTGATGGAGACCTGCAGAGTCAGGCATTTCTAAGGGAACACAGAGGCATTCTTGTTATGACTGGACATTCAAAGCTTCTTCTTATTCTGAAACTGGAGGGAGTCACATCTCCTGAAATGTTACACATTAGAACTGAACAGAGGCAAACAAACTAAAGAACTATATTCCCAGTCTTAAGAGAAGCACTTGGTGCTTTCTCAGTTAAGAGATGGCAAATTATGTATCTTTGGAGTTACTGGGAACTTGGTTGAAATTTCGGTTTACTATTATGGTTGCTTATTCCCTACCATGTGGGGATAGATGGATGTAGTACCCAATTTTCAAGTAAACAGCTGGTCATTTTAAAATATATTATGGTTACATATATATGCACACACATACATATATACATATGGTTACAGATGCATATTTCTGCATATATATATATATATATATATATATATATATAGTGTTTATATCATCTTTTCCAAATACCTCATCCATCTTCTCTACCCAGCAAGTCATCCCTTTCAACAAATTAGTTGAAAAGTAATTGAGTGAGACCAAACAGCATATCAGCTGTGTCTGATAGTATTGGTCACTTTTTTTTAAATGAAAAGAATCAGTCTCATGTATCTTTCTTCCCAGATAATTTTCACCAGATCTAACACCCCTTCTCATAATTAATTTGATTCTTGTCAAAAAAATTTTTAATTTAATGAAAGGGAGGATTTGTCATTGTCCATCATAGCGTTTTGTATATAATAAATACCTTATAAATGATTGTTGAGTGAATTAATGAGCCATTTAACCCTCTCTAGAACACTCAGTTTCCTTAATACTAGGACTAGGAATGCTCTGTGTAGATGAAAGGAGGTAGTTGTCGATTAAATATAAGGAAGTGTAAAAGAACCCCTGGATAACATTGGTGTTGCAAGGGGGAGCCCAACAGTAGCTTTTACTATGTGTGTTGTTATATTCCTCCCTTATGACATATAATAAAATAAAAATTAACAAGACTTTTAAAAACAAACCAAAGCTTTCATGTGCAGGTACGTATTGCCCTTCAAAAATAGTCATCCTGAGAGGCCAGGGCTTAGTTTTAGTGATAGGACATTTTTCTTACTTCTAGTCTTGTTCCCTACATTGAATAGGCACTTGAACATTTGTTGATAAGAAGAAAATCCAGTTTATGAGCTACATAAAAAAGCAGTAACATTATCTTGTCAGTTTTTCTTGTGTCATATGTCTAGTACCTCTTCTTTTCTTTGCTGTTCCCACTGCCTCCATACCTACCTGGATTTTTGCAGTAGATCCCTAGCAGTTCTTTTCATTTCACCTCTTTCCTTCCTCCAAAACATCCTTCATACCATTACTAGACTTATCTTTTGTGTGCACAAATCTGTTCATGTCAGTCCTTTACTCAAAACCCAGGAAAGGTTCCCTATTGCCTGCTTGGCAAAATTTAAACTCCTTTATATTGGCTTTCAAGACCCTCCACAGTATAGCATCACCATAGCTTTCTAGACTTTATCTTTTACTCTTCCATGTACTCTGCTCCAGCCAAATTAGATCACTTGCCATACACTGTAGATACTGAACACTTTCACACCTCTGTCCTTTTGCTTATTCCATTCCCAAATTGAAATGTCCTACTCTCTTACTTGGTTGACTTCACACATCCTTGTAAGCTGCCCCAGATGTCTTTCTTATAATAAGTCTTGCCCATACTTCCTCAAATATGACCTCTTATTTTGCTTGTGTTTCTCATAGCATATATTAGTTTCTATTATAGCTATTTGTGTAAATGCCATATCCCCTACTGGACTACATGAGTCACAGGGGTGGAGAACCTGCAGCCTCAAAGCCACATGTGACCCTCTAGGTCTTCAAGTACAGCCCTTTGACTGAATCCAAACTTCACAGAACAAATCCCTTTAATAAAAGGATTTGTTCTGTAAAATTTGGACTCAGAAGGCAGCACCCAAGGACCTAAAAGGCTACATCTGGCTTGAGGCTGCAGGTTTCCCACCCCTGGCTAGCCCTGTAGAACCTGACTCAAAAGAATTTGCACACTGTTCTTAGTGAGTGAGCACTTTTCAGAACTCTACTTTAGTCTGAGACCTTCTTTTGACCTGCCTATCTATCATCCAGGTTCTTTGGCTTTGTGCTGTGGATTTTGCCCACTTACTTGCATGCCATTGAACAACAGTAACAATTTTTATTTGCATAGCACTTTCCATTTACAGATTGCTTTGCTCACAACTGTGTAACATATGCAATGCTAAGACAACAAGTATTATATTGCTAGGACGTTGAGACTTGGAGAGATATGGTCACATGCTAATAAATGACAGAGCTATAACTTAAACCCACATTTCCTATACTGGTCTGGTCATTATTCCTTCATATACATTACTCATTGTTGCTAATTATATTACATTCTATAAAGACAGATTGTCTTGCCTCTGACCATTATTGAACAACCATTTATTGATATACTTCACCCCCCATTTGTAGAAGCAACCTCTTTACCTCTGGCTCATCATCAAATCTCCTATGCCACTGCTGAGCCATGGATCCCTCACCCATCTTTCCTTACTGTAAGGTGACAAGGAAAAGGACACTGAAGAAAGTGTCCTTAACATATTTTCAGTTGACCATTTTCATGGAGAGTAATTTTCATGATCAGTGGTGGAAACTCTCCAGCTGAAGGGTTTCAGAGGAAGTTGGAGGATTGGTGTGCTACACAAAGATCAGCAAACATATAAACCCCTGAAGACCAAATGAGTGAACGCAGAGAAGCAAGGTTTTAAAAAAGAGCCTGAAACTATATATTTTTTGTAAATGAATGAGAGCATCTGAGGAAAAATAATTAGAAACTAAATGAGAGTCACAGAATTGGGAAGGAAATTAATAGCTTAGCACAAGAGGTACAAAATTTTACCTATAGAACAAAATTCCTGAAAATTAGAATTGACTAAATTGAAGCTTATGAAGCTTATTTTCTGTGAGAAAATAAAAAAAATTAAAACAAAGTCAAAAGACTGGGAAAACATAGAAAAAACTGTAAGGTTGCCCCGATAGCAAAAACAAATGACCTGGAAAATAGATTAAGGAGAGATAATTTAAGAATCATTGCACTACCTGAAAAGCCATGATCAAAAAAACTATTTCAAAATCTTAAAAACAAAGCAAAACAAAAACCTGCTCAGGTCTCTTAGAACCAGAGGACAGAGTGAACACAGGAAGAATCTACCGTACTATGTAAAAGACACTCCAAAATGAAAACTCTCAGGAACATTGTAGCCAAAATCTAGAGCTTCCAAGTCAAAGAAAATATACTGCAAATAGCCAGAAGGAAGAATTCAAATCCCAAGAAGTCACAGTCAAAATCACAGATTTAGCCAGGAATCACTATAAAGGAGTGGAGAGTTTGGTATATGATATTCTAGAAGGCAAAGAATACAGGCTTACAACCAAGAGTAACTTATGAATATAATCCCTACACGAGGAAAAACGAAACTTTAATGAAATAGGAAGCTTAGTTAAATAGGACAGTTTTGAAAGTAGTATGTAGAATTTATTGTATGATATTTTTTAAAAGAAAGTGTTTTGAAGATTCACAATTTCTGTTGAATCTGATTTTTGTGTTCTGTTGTATGTATAGAAATGCCCTTTTTTGTGTTTAAGTTGAAAATAAAAAGTTTTTTTAAATGACAAGTATGATTATGGAACATTTGTCGATCAGTAACAGGTTGCGATAAACAAGACAGAACTAGAGGACAAAAGTCTGTCCAAATCTCCAAAAAAAAGGGAAGAGAATGAAAACTTCAGACAATAAGCTAGTGAGACTGACTCATTCCTAGCAAAATTCTGAAATCTATTAATAATTGGAAGGTTAATAAACATCTAGAAAAGGGAGTAGCAATCACAAAAATACCATTATTGTTTCATCAAGAACAGGCCATACCTGTCTCGTTTTTAACTGGGTTGCTACTAGTAGATTAGGAGAAGTGATATAGGTTACCTAAAATTTTTAAAGCATTTGAGTAGCTCTTTCATCACCTCTGGACAAGATGGAAAGATATAGGCTAGAGTCTTGGGTGCAGCCTTTTGACTGAGTTTTACAGAACAATTTTATTAAGGGGATTTGTTCTGTGAAGTTTGGATTCAGTCAAAGGGCTGCACTTGAGCACCGAGAGGGCCACATGTGGCCTCGAGGCTGAAGGTTCCCCACCCCTGCTAGACAGTAGTGCAGCTGGATAGATACAGAACTGATTGAATAACCAGACCCAAGGAGCAGTCATTAGAGGTTCAGTATTCATTTGAAAGTAATATTTAAGTAAAATGTTTTAGAAATCTGTCCTTGGTGCTGTGCTGTTTTAAGATTTTTATCAAATGATTTGGAGAAGAAAGAGAGAGTGAAAAAGCGTTTGTTAAGTACTTACTGTGTGCCAAGCACTGTGCTAAGTTAGTGAACAATGATAGACATGTGGGGAAAGATCATCAATAAAACATGTTAAATGCATAGAATGGGGGAAAAAGAACTTTATTAAATTTATTGTGTATTTCTTTTAAAAAAAAACTAAATGACAAATGTAAGTTTTTATATAGTCCTTTTCCTATTTTTCTTTGGATCTTGAAATAATCTGTTTATGATTAGATTCTCATCTCTCCCCACCCCACCCCCATCTCGGCTTGTTTCCCTGCTTAGTTTGATATAGTTGTACATCAAGCTCTGTGTGTGTTCAATTCTCCTTTGTTGTTTTAATGAAAGTGAAATTAATCATATGCCCGCTCTCCTTATCCCTTTCTCCAAGTTTGCATATTCTTTTCACAAACTCCAGTTCTAAGAAATAGCAAGTGGTGTCTCCCCCTACCCTGCCTTTCTCTATATTTTTATATTTTGTTATATCTTTATGTTTATATGTGATATTTCTCCTTTTACCTCATTTTTTCTTTCCCCTCTTCAAACCCTCAGAATAAAACCATTCCACTCTGGGGACTGCTTTTTCTTAACTCCCTTAGTACCCTCTAAGAATATTTTGGTTCTGATGGGACAATTATTTCTTCTTTCCATTCTAGAATGTTAGTATTAGATTACCTTACAGTTTCTTCCAATTCCTCAAATAATTTTACCTTTCTTCATCTGTCTGGACTCAGATTTGCATTTTAAAGTTCTTTTCCAACTCTAATGTTTAAATTAGAAATGTTTGAAAGTCTTTGATTCCATTTTTCCCTGTAGGATTATATTCGGCTCAGCTCTTCAGGGTAAGTTATTCTTGACTGTAGGCCTTTCTTTTTTGTCTTTTATAATATTGTATTCCAGGCTCTTCTCTGGTTTTTATTAGATACTGCCAGATCTTGTGTGACATTGATTATTACTTGGCACTTAAAATGTTTCTTTCTGAATGTTTGGAGTATTTTTCCTTTCATGCAGGTGCTTTGGATTTGAGCTCAGATACTCTTGGATGTTTTTAGTTTAAGATTCCTTTCAGTAACTAATTGGTGGATTCTTTTTATCTTTACTATCTCATTTTAATGGATCTGTACAGTTTTCACTTGTGATTTCTTGAAATATGGTATCCAGGCTTCCTTTTTTATGATGGTTTTCAAGGAATCCAGAGATTATAAAATTCTCTCTCCTTGATCTATTTTCTAGGTCAGTTTAAAAAAAAATCAACTTACATTTTCTTCCTTTTTTTAATATTTTCATTTTGTTCTAAAATTTTTGTTGTTTTATGAAGTCATTGGTTTCCTTTTTGTCTATTCTAGCTTTCAGGTGTTCTGTATCTTGGGTAAGGATTACCAATTTCTATTCTGAACTACTTTTTCTCCTAATTCTTTTCTCTAGAGATTTTCATTTTTTTTTTTTTTTATCTTTTCATATCTTGTAGGTATCCATTTGGTCCTTTTGAGAAACTCTACTTTTTCCTTTAAGTCTCTGCTTTGCAGGTGTTGTGGAATTAGATTTTCAATAATTTTGATTCTGGTGGGTATTTTCTTTGATTTACTCATCTCCTCCAGTATTAGTTCCTGAATTGGGGTTTTGTGCCAGGGCCACATCCCACTTCCTGATCCACTCTTGGAGGATGGCAGGAGGTGATCAACCCTGCTTATTCTTGTACTGAGTCCTCTATGATCTGCCTCCAAGAGTTAAACCCCTATGGATCTTTGAGGTTCAGAATACTGGATCTTCAGAGCTCTCTCAGAACAGAATAGTAGGGACCTCAGAGACCCACCCTGGATTATCTTCATATAAATGCTGACTTCCTCAAGGAAGCCCTCCACTCTTGCTGTCTAGAGTCTTAAAGGCTATATATGTTTTGTCTCTAGTTACACTGGAACTCACTTTACTTGAAAAGTTCCCTTTCCTATTGTCTGTAGGCTTTTAGTTGACTTTTTTCTGTAGTTCTAGGATAGAGGAAGTCACTTACTATACTTCCTCATTGAATTTCTTGATTGTTAGTCACTCCAGAGAAAATGTAGGGTTTTTCTAGAATTAAGTTTATGAGAGCTAGGTGGTCTGCCTTCCATTCAGACAGCTATCTTGGCAGAAAGTGGTGCCATTTCTTTCAGTACCCCCAGATGACTCTTCATCTGGGACCAGTGACTTGAATTTATTAAGAGCAGATAGATGCTTTTTACTGTCCCTCTACTTACCTTGGTTTTCAACCCCCCATTTGCCATTTTTGTCTTAGCCTTCCTACTCCAAAAAATGTTCTCCTTGAAAAAGAAAACAGAAACAAAGTAAGAGTTTGACTAGTTTTGCTATCTCTTCATCAATTTTTATTGTCCCATTCTTTTCCTTCATATAGTTAAAAGAAAAAATAATCTTTTTGCTGTCTTTAGATTTCCTTTTTTAGATTGCCATTTGTTATGAAAGATAGACAAATGTTTTGTTTCCTTCTTGCAGGATTTTATTGATATTTCTTTTTAAATTTTTAAACTTTTAATAAACATCTAAAAATGAACATTCAGACTAGAAAAAAGAATTATATTGCTAATTATTAGAATTACTGTTTCCTATTATATATAACTTGCTTCTTTTAAAAAGTATATAATAAACTCAACATGTTTCTTTTGGAGTTGTCCTGCTTATTTATATTTCCTTCTGTACTTTCTACTGTTCTCTTTGTACATTAAAAAAAAGTGCTTTAGTAACCCACTTTTCTTTCTTTTCTTCCCCATCATTACTCCTCTCTCCCCTCCCAAAATAAAAAGAAAAACATATTCTTTGTAACAGATAAGCAGTCACTTGCTCACATTTGCAAAGTCTCATTTTTGCTATGTCCAAAAATACATGCCGCATTCTTCACATGAAGTCTCTCACACCTCTGTCAGGTCAGTACCATATGTTATTATTGCTCTTCTAGAGTTATCAGTTAGTCATTTCATTCACCAAATTTCTTAACTCTTTCAAAGTTGTCATTAAAATACTGCAGTTATTGTTTTGATTGTTCTTCAGGTTCTTTTCATCTCACTCTGCATCCCTTCATGTAAGTTTTTCTCTGTTTCCCTGACACTTCCTTTCCTCATTTTTTATGGCACAGTAATATAGCCAGATCATGCTTAGTGCAAGTAATAGTCACCAGAAGTGGCCATGTGTATTAGAATCTGCACTATTCACAGTTAACATTCTATAAAGTTGGTTTCACCCTAGTGGACACAGGCGGTACGAATTCAAATGATGCAGCCTCTTCAGGAGATTCATTATTCAATCTAATCTTTTTTGTTGTTTTTGTTTATCTTTAGTGTTCAACATGCACTTCCGTAAGTTTTAAATTTTCTCCCTCTCCTTCCCTTTCCCCTCCCCACGAGGGCATGCAATCTGATATAGGCTCTACATATACATTCCAGGGAAACACATTTTCACATTAGTTATGCTGCATATAAGAATTATAATAAATGGGGGAAACCATGAGAAAGAATGAGAAACAGAAAACAAAAATGACAATAGCTTGCTTTGCTCTGCATTCCAACTCCATAGTTCTTCCTCTGAGTGTGGATGGCATTTTCTATCATGAATCTTTTAGAATTGTTTTAGGTCCTGCATTGCTGAGAAGGGCTAAGTCTTTCAAAGTCATTCATCACACACTATGGCTGTTAACTGTGTACAGTGTATTGCTCACTTCTCTCAGCACCAAGTTCATACAAGTCCAGGTTTTTCTGAAGTCCGCCTGCTCATCATTTCTTATAGCACAATAGTATTCCATTACATTCATATTCCTATACCACAGCTTGTTCAGCCATTCCCCAGCTGATGGGCATCCCCTCAGTCTCTAGCTCTTGGCCATAAGAAGAGCTGCTGTAAGCACCTTTGTACACGAGGGTCCTTTTCTCACTTTTATGATCTCTTGGGATCCGGCCCTGGAAGCGGTGTTGTTGGGCTATTCAGTCTAGTCTTGATCTAACTCTCTTCCATGCATCCAGATACCATTTTGTTTAGCCACTCCCAGTTGATGGGAACCTTCCCTTTGTTTCTAATTTTTTGCTACCACATAAAAGCTACTATAAACATTTTGTATAATGTGAACTCTTTTCCTTTTTCTTTTATCTCTTTGGGATATAGGCTTATAATAATGGTAATGCTGGGTCAGTAAATATGTACAATTTAGTAATTCTTTGGTGTGAGTATATCTCCAAGTTACTGTCTAGATCAAGTGACTTCTGGGTGGCATGAGCAAAAAGGTGGGGGACTAACTATTTCTCTGATTCCTTTGGCCTCTCAAACCTCTCCAAAACAGAAATAATGTACCAAAGATAAAACAACTTCAGCTTTCTCCATGGTCTAGGATACTCAGAATGCAAAAGGAAGTTTGAAAAAGCAAAAAGATCCTGAGCTCTTTCAGCACCCTAGCCTAACTCTGATACAGGGAGGCTGCTGTTACTGTTTGTCCTTAATTTTTAAATGAATCAGTGACATCACTGATATCTTGTGTGTGAATTGGATTTAAATGAGACAGAGTTGGCACACAGTCTTCAGCCTTTCCCTTTCTCTCTCTCTTCGTTAGTCATCAACGTCCAACGGCAGGACAAAAGTCTAGAAGATTAGTGATGACCAGGGATCCAGTGGATGACCTTAATTGTTGCCATCCACCCATTTCACATGACTCAGGCAGTCATCCCCTAACTCCCCAACAGGTTTGAGACCTCTCAGTTACCCCTCAGCCTGGTTTAGCCATCTGCCATGATAGTTTGCTGGGGTGTAGTCACCGTGCATACTACCGCTTCTTGGAGCCACAGACGAGAGTTGGATGAATCAAAAGGACACCACATCCCTAAAGAGGGCTCGACAAGCCCTTACACCAGAGGTGCTAGTTCTCCCTGAGCACCCCAAACGCCTCATGAGGGTGTACTAGCCAACCCATGGATCCAACAAGTGGGTCTAAATAAAATCTAAACCCACAACCAGTCCCCCTCTCTCTCTTTCCAGTGCCGTGGAAATCTGGCTTCAACTTTGTAGGTTTACTTGGGCAGCAGCAGCCAACCAGCAGCCCTTCAGCAACAAAAGCATATTGGAGGCCATAACCCAGGAGCAACCAACCCTGCAAAGCTCTCAACTGCTGGTATGGGAACAGATAACCCTGCAGCACCAACTCAGCATTTCTGCTAGTGCCCAAGCAGACAGCAGTCCTACTGGTGCCAGAGTGGACAGTCCAGAGCACGAGCATGGCATCCAGAGAACTGAGCAACAGAGGGAGCATGATATACCACTATGACAGGACACTGTGTATGGAAGGCTGTGCAGTGCTGTGCAGCTTGAGGGAAAGTACACACCATCCATCTGGGGCCAGTTCTGACCACCCACAAGTCACTTGGGGCAGAGGCCTAGGCTGCTCAATTGTGAATTGCCCAGCATAGAAGGAGGCTGAAACTCTGAGATCCAGCCCCCAAGTAAACCACTCTCCTGGAGTACAGAGTCAGAAAGTACAGAGGGGGAAGTTGGGGGTGGGGGGAAGGACTGAAATTACTAAAGATCTCAGGAAGGAGAAAACTCAGAGACTTTGAACAGAAGCAGATAAACTAACAGGAAAGACATTTGAAACTGAAGAAAATAGATCTAGTAAATGAGTTCAGGCACCTATGAATAAATATTGGGAAACAAAGGAAAATGCTCTACCAACAGAGCATCGGTTTGCCTGTCCTCCAGCAACTGTTCTAACAATAGTCAATTTTTCTTTTTTGTCGTGTTGGCTAATCTGATAAGTGTCAGTTGAAACCCTGGAGTTGTTCTAATTATCATTTCTCTAATTTAGTGATTTTTCATGTGGCTATTGATAGCTTGTATTTCTTTGTTTTGAGAACTCCTTCCTTTTCTACATGTTTTTTCTTTTTTTCATCTATGTTGGTTATGAGTTCTGTACCTCCACCCTGGTTCCATTAGGAAACTCACCTTTTCCTATAACATTAGTTACTTCTCTTTGTTTTTCCAAAAATTTCATTATTGAGAACTTTCCATATTTTTCTGGGCTTAGTTCCCCCAAGGAATTTTAGGCTATGGGATTCTTCTTATCCCTTTTATAGTCCTTTGAAATCTGTTCTCCCAAAATATAGATTGCATGTCAGACTATGCCTGAATTTCTTGTAGGTGGCATAGAGGATAAAAGTCTGGGCCTGGAGTCAGGAAGACCCGAGTTTTAAATCCAGCCTTAATTACTAGCTGTGTGACCATGGGAAGTCACTTAACCTTTGTGTGCCTTTTTTCCTTATATGTGATAAAGGGATAATAGTAGCAATCTCCCACAGTTGTTGAGAGGACCAAATGAGATAATATTTGTAAAATCCTTAGTACAGTTCCTGGCACGTAGGAGGTACCTAATAAAAGCTTCCTCCCTTCTCTCCCTTCCTTCCTTCCTTCTTTACTTCCTCCCTCCTTCCTTCCCTTCTTTCCTTTCTTCCTGGTCCTCAGACAACAGATACATGGTCTACTTCCAGACCTGTCCTTTCTATCTTTCCACTTTGAAAAAGTGAAAACTCCTGCTTTATCTTTTTGTCTGCTGTTTGCCATCTGTTTTTTATTAGTGTTTGGAATCCACAGTGACCTCCATGTTCATGTTGAGCCTTAGGAGGAGGTCTTTAATGGAGGGGCCTTTCATATTCTAATTTATATTGTAACTATTTGAATATGTCATTGCACCTAATAGATTGTAAGCTTCTTGAATGAATGAAAAATCATTAATTAAGCATATACCAAGTGCCAATCTACAGCTTAGTGCTGGGGATACCAAGACTGTCCTGACCCCCAAAGAGCTTACATTCTCATGGGAAAAGCAGTAAGCATCTAGGAGTAGTGACTTGGGGGGAGGGAGAGATTATATTGACACCAGCCAGCACCAGGGGACAGAGTTGATCTGCTCATGGTTCATGGTTCTAGAACAGGAGGGGAGGGAGGGGCAGAAGGAAAGAGGGCAAGACATTTAGCTAGAAAGGAGAGAATAAAGTGCATGACCTGGGAGATTGGGAGACCCTGGCAGAGCATGGCGTGCCCACTTCAGAGAGGGTGCCGTACTCTATGAGCAAAGCAGAGCTGAAGTAGCTTCAAAGAAAAGGCAAAAGTGCAGATTTAGAGAATCCACCCCAGATGTTCACATGGAGTATTTGTGCTCGACCTGTGGTAGAGCACATTGTACGTATGATGGATCGGCCACAGTCGGTCACGCTGTGACTTGACTCCAACGGAGTGATTTCATTTTGGTCTTCATATATTTATAAATACATCTGCTACACGTGTGTGCACCCACACACATATTTCATCTGGAAGGCTCCTGGAGAGGAGTGTCTGAGAGAAAGGAATGCCTCCTTGAAGGCACACACCTTTTACTCATCTTTGCTTCCCTCCTACTGCTTAAACCTTGCGTTGTTTATATTAGGCCTTCAGTAAATATTTGTTGAATGTTGAATGCATTGTTCAGCATCTTGCACCTTGTGCAATATCTTAATAATTTATGTATGCAAGACTTTTCTGTTTTAGTCCCCTCTCACATTGTACCTTGTTGCATAAGCAGTCCATATTATTATTAATATTATTGTATGAACTTATTCTCTTTCTCTCCAGTACTTCTCTTCTCACTTCTCTGTTTCTGTTAATGGGAGTCACATATGCTTGAAACTTCAGCATTTTCTTTAATTACTCCCTTTCCTTCCCTTCTTACATCTAATCAGTTGCCAAGTTCTGTCTGTGCTACTTACACAAGATCTTTCAACAACTGTCGATCCTTTTTGCTGGCATTATCTCTTTATAGGTGCACATTACCACACATGGCCTATCACAATAGCTGCTCAACTGATTTCCTCACATCTTGTCTTTTCCCCACCAACTCATTCTGTACTAGTACCAGATTACTCTTTCTTCTGTATAAACCAGATCATGTCATTCCTCTGTGCAACACTTTAAAGTCCAAAATCCCTGGACTGGCACTGTAAACACCTCTACAATCTGCCACCTACTGATGTGGGCCAATTTCATACTAATGCCTAACCTAATGCTTCAGCAAAACAAGGTTACTGCCTGTGATACACATCCTGTACTTTCCTGAATCATCCATCATAACATGTAGAAATATATTAGTTCCAGCTATTGTCAGTCTTATCATCATCATCTTCATTGTCATCAACAGCTTTTAAGTACCTAATTGTGTATAATGTCTGCTAGTTGTATACAAAGTATACAGACCTGATACCTGCCCATTAGACATAGTGTATTATAGCCAGCTCTCAAATAGCCAAGGAAACAGAAGACAGCTATTAAAAAGAGCATTTATAATTTCATACTAGTTTTTCATCATTCACTTACCATAATAAAATATCATTGTACATGAGTTCCATTTTTTATTTCTTTTGCCGTTCTTTAAATGGCAAAAGAGCTGATGGCTGTGGCCAAAAGACAGCCAACCAGTGTGGGGCGAGGCGGGGTTGAACAACCAAGATCCTAGATAATCTATACCTTGGATAATTAGTCTCTGATTAATTAAAAGTTGATTTCATTCATTGTAATTTTTCCTCTCCCAGGTAAGTAGATTCAGAATATGATGAATATAAAGGAGTAGAAAATGAAAAGAAATCTCTGGGGAAACTTGTAGGTGCCTTGTAACGTGTTCTTAATGGCAAAATATATATCTTTTGGGTTTGAATACTGGTTCTACTAGAACCAACAGACCTCAGTTATTCCTGGATGGCCAGTGTACCTGCAAGATAGACTAGTAATTAAATAGCTTGAGTTCACTGCCAAGAAGTTCCCTATACTATAGCGTTTGGAGAGAAATAATTTGTGATTCAAGCTGAAAGCTTCTCATTCTGTGCAAGGAATGCTTTAAAGGCACAAAGATGAGGGTGATTATAACCTGGTTAATTTTATGCCATCAGACATCTTCTGAGGTCCTAGGAAACTTTTCAGGCAAAGATCAGATTGACCACATTTGGAGTTCTTGAAACTTTTGATTATTTCTGGTTTCCCATAGCTCTGCAAATCATGAATATGTTGATCCAGTCATTCTTGCTCAGAAGTTGAATTGTGTTACTGTTTTGTTTGTTCAAATTCAGACTCACAAGCCTCATGTTGTAATCTTTGACCTTGCTGATTCTGACACTATAGTCCCTGCAGCGAATGAAATCCTAAAATATGCTGGTCATGTGGACATATTAATCAATAACGCAGGCATCAGCTATCGAGGCACAGTCACGGACACTGCCCTCGAGGTGGACAAGAAGGTGATGGAGACAAACTACTTCGGTCCCGTCGCCTTAACAAAAGGTAGTGACTGTGGATTTCTTTTAATAGAGGAATATCTTTTTGAGGTTTACTTAATGTGGCCCCTTGTTTAATCACCCTCTTTCAAGGCTCCCTTTCTTACCCATCCCATAATTTTTATTAGAACATTTGTTTTCCTCGTTATTTGTCTAAAAATTTGTCTAAATTTGGCTATCTCTAGTTTATAGCTTCATCTCAAGATACTTCTCCAGGTTTTAATTCCATTACTATTGTTTTCCTTTTCAGTGTGAATTGTTATTGATCAAAATCTCCTTTGGAACAGGAAATAGGGTTTTCCTGCCCACCGAGCACAGCTTTTAATTTGAGTGGTGCTAGCTATTGATATCATTCAAGGAGGGAAAGGGACATTGAATTTACCATGTAAGGCTGTCATTCATTCATTCTGTCATTGAACACCTGTTTTTATTTTTTATTTTTTTTGCCTTTTGTGAGCAAAGGATTATTTGGGAGAAACATAAGTAAATGAGACAGTCTTTACTCTTTAGGAAGCTACAGTTGTCACATTTGCTCTGTTAGTCATTCAGTATGAGCATATTAAGCACTATCTGGGGCAGTTAGTGGTGCAGTGGATAGAGCACCAGTGCAGGAGTCAGGAGGACCTGAGTTCAAATCTCACCTCAGACACTTGACACTCACTAGCTGTATGATCTTGGGCAAGTCAACTTAACCCCAATTGCCTCATCCTGGGTCATCTCCAGTCATCCTGATGAATATCTGCTCACTGCATTCAGATGGCTGTGGAGGAGAAGTGAGGCTGGTGACCTGCACAGCCCTCGTCACTCAAAACAAAGTCAAGTGCAAGTCATGTCATCATTTCTCTGATAGTATGGTCTTCTTTGGCAACGAAGGATGAACACACATACACACGTACACACACGTACACACACACACACACTACTATGTGTCACACACTGTGCTAAGCAATGAGGTGACTGTTAGAAGATTGGGCCTGATGATGTTGAGACCACCATGGTAGTCTCCCCTTAAGGGAGACCATGGCTCATAAAATTTATACGTGGAAATCACTGTTATGAGGTTAGACCTGATGGCCTTGAGACTATCATGATAGTTCCCCCTTTTTTCTTCTGTCCCCTTCTCCTTCTTTCCCATTGCTTGATATAAAGCTTTGCATTGAACTGATTCCCATTGTTTTATAATAATTCTCCAGCATAAGGGAGTCCTCTCTGGGAGGATGGACATAAGGATCCTCTATTGATCCTTGCTTTCTAGAACTGGCTCACAGTGTCATACTCCCCCCATGCAGGTGCAGTTGTTGGTAGGGTAAGTCCTTGTTCAGGGGCCCAGGTTATGTCCAAGGAAAGACCCATGAGCCAACCAGAGGCATTGGGGAAAACAACTCCCTAACGAATTTGGATTCTGATAATAATAACATGTAAAACAATGGGAATCAGTTCAGTGCAAAGTTTTATTGCAAGCAGTGGATTAGAGGGGAAAGAGGAGAGATGAAAAGGGGATACAACATACAACTCACAAATATATACTAACATCAAGTATAACTCAGGTAAAGCAGGCGCCGTGTGGGGAGCATGGAGGCAGGGCTCCATTCAGCAGGAAGGAAGGTGTACTCCAAAGTGCTCTTCTGAAAGGGGAGTTCTTATACTCTGATTTTGGGCAGCCCCCCCGCAGCTCGCTGATTTGTATACCAGAGGTCAGAGAACAGCATGTCAAAAAAACCTCACCTCATTATACATTCAAGATATATATAATGTAAACAGAAGTTAGTCTCTGAGAGAAGGCATTGGCATAGGGGGCGAGGAGGTCATGCAAGGGAGGAGGTTTGGGAAAGGAGGATGGAATTTGAGTTGTCTTAAAGGAAGCCAGAGAAGCTTTGACGCGGAGGATTCCAGACCTGAGGGACAGTCTGAGAAATGACATTGAGTGAGGAAATGGAAGGCCTTGGATTGTAGAATATGTGCCAGTGGACAGAGTGTAAGAAGAAGGGAGCGGCAAGGCTGTGAAGCGCTTCAGAAGGGAAAGAGAGATTGAGAATAGCAGGGAGCCTCTAGAGCTTTGTGAGGAGGGTGGGGTCAGTGTGGTCAGACCTGCACGTTGTGGAGAAATCCCTCCGGCAGCTGAGTAGAGGATGGATTGGAGTGGGTGGAGACAAACCAGAAAGCTATTGCAGTGATCCACCAAGTTGGCGTTTGTGTTAATGGCAGCAGGGGGATATAAGAGAGATGTTGTGAAGGTAGAAACATTCCTTGGAACAGACTGCATATGTGGGGCATAAGTGAGAAGTCAAAGATGATACTAAAGTTGTGAGCCTGTATTATAGCTTGTTTGTATATATTTGTTCATGTATCTTCCCCATCAGACTGTGAGCTATTCGGGAGCTGGGACTATTTTTTGCCTCTTTTTTATATCTCCAGTGTTTAGCAACAGTGCCTGGCACATAGGTGCTTAATAAATATTTATTGAATAATTAATAGTAATAGGGAAGTTGAGTAGAGGAATTTGGTAGGAAAGATTAGTTCTGTTTTTTGGACATTTTTAAACAAGTTCAAGATCTCAAAGGCTGATGTGCAATGAGCTCAGGAGAAAGGTTAGGATCTGGGAATCGTCTGCAGTCTACAGGAGAGAAAGTATCCAGAAGAAGATGATAAACAGTACCTAAGACCACAGAGAAGTAAAGAATGGTTACTGAGGCCATTAAATTTAGCATTTGTTAACTTTGGAGAGAGCAGTTTTAGCTAAATTGAATGAAAGGAGAAACAGTGGCTTTCTCAAGGAGTTTAGCCATTGCTGAGCAGATATAAAATGATAGATAGCTAGGAAGGATCAAATTAGGTTTTCTTAAGTATGGGGGAGACATGGTTGTGTTTATAGGCAACAGGAAAGGAGCTAGTACATTGACAGATACTGAAGATGGATAAGATAATGAGGATGATGGAGGGGACAGGGTGCTAGAGAAGATGGGATGGGATTTGGGGCACGTGTGGAGGGTTTGACCTTGGCAAGCAGGAAGGACATTTTATCTTTCAGATGAGAGAGGAAAGAGGGAGATAATACAGGATGACTTTAGGGAGATGAGATGAGGAGGAGGAGGAGGAGGGATTAAGTGTTCTCCATTTCTTTGGTGAAGCATGAAGCAAGCTACTCAGCTGAAAGGGTGGGAGAAGAGGGGGCCTTCAGAGGCTTGAGAAGGTTTGGAACAGCTGGCCTTTGGTGAATATGAGCATGAACAGATTAGAGAGATCTGAAAATAATTGCCTTGCTGAAGTAAGAGCCCAATTAAATTATATAAATGCTCTGGTGAGCTATGCCTGTTTAACATAATGGCTTTATTTTGGGGGAGCATTTTGCTTGTTTAACTGCTGTGATTGTGATCTGTCATATTCTAAGGCTTTTTCTCCTTCTTTAGCAATTCTCCCCTCCATGATAGAGAAGAAACGAGGTCACATTGTTGTGATTAGCAGCATTCAGGGCAAAATCAGTATTCCTTTCAGATCAGCATGTAAGTATCTCCTCAAATCCTTTATTGAAATTTAATAAGTCCTGTTCAAAGTCCTGCAAGCTTCCAACCTGTGAACTTATCAACTAAAGGGAAGGCAAAGAATAGGAATGAGCATTCTTGAAGAAATGTTATCTCTTAAAAACTAGGTCATTTAATTTTGATAAATTTTTACTTTTAACCACATTCCATTGATTTTTGTGTTCACCTAATACAGAATTGAATCAAATACATATGTGTCCCATTGCATTATTAAATGTGGTCAAGATCTCACCAATCTCTTATAATTAGGTTGAACTGACCAGGCTTAAGGATGCTGTCCACTAGGACTCTGCAGCCCTTTAAGACCCTGACTATGTATAGAAAAATCCCAGGCCCAAGTATTCTAGGGAGGCATCCCTTGGCAGGATACAGGTTACAGCCTTAGTGTCTAATTTTGGTTTGGCACTTCAGGCTTGCTGAAAAATAATCCAGGTCTTTGAGGAGCCCTAAAAGTAAGCCAGTCCCTTGAGAATCCTTAGGACTAGACTGAATTCTTAGGATCACTGACAGTAGGAGTGAATCCCTCACCACCCATCCCTAGCTTATACCCCCTGAAAACCTTGGATCAGGTCAGTCTTAAACTGCTAGCACTTGAGAACATTCTAAAGCTCACCAGTACAGCTTCTTCATTTTATGGAGGAGTAAATAGATCCAGAGAGACTGTGCCCCAAGACCAGAAAGGTAACAGAGTTGGCATTTGAATTCAGATCCCAAGACTCCAAGTTTAGCACTCCAAGTTCAGCATTCTTTCCACCAAACCATGCTGCCTTCCCATGAATAGGACTCATCTAAAAATTGATCTGAGGAGTGCAATCCAGGGCAGTGAATGAAGTAACTTTAACTTCCTTCATTTGCCTTTCTCTGATCTTTCCTTAGTTTTGTGGCCATTTTTATTTCTATCTTCTTGGCTGGTAAATAACTCTTTCTTTCTTTAGATTTAAAAGCTCAGAACATTGTATTTTAGAGCACCCCAAATTTCATATGAGAGTCTCTCATTTATATGCTTAAAGACCATATTTTAGGGATATTAGTTCCCTGTTTAGGGCACATTCTTCCCCAGTACCCCTGGAGCAGTGCCCCACAGTCACTTTATCTGAGAAGCTAAGATGAGCACGTTTCTGTAGCAGGTGAGCAATTTCTGCAGTATTTCTAAATGAAAATATACCAGAGAAAAAGGTTTGCAAAATGGAATGCATAAAGAATGAAGTTATCTGCTTTAGGGTCAATGTTTCTTTCCCTTTGTGTGTTCCTTATGTGGCCGTGTTTTGCAGATGCAGCCTCCAAGCATGCAACCCAAGCATTCTTTGACTGCCTTCGGGCGGAGATGGAACAGCATGAAATTGAAGTGACTGTAATCTGCCCTGGCTATATCCAAACCAATCTCTCTCTCAATGCCCTTACTGCAGATGGATCCAAATACGGAGGTAAGAAACAAATTTCCCTGTGCTGACAGGAAACATTGATAGCTGCAGGTATGTGAAGTCACAAAGTACTGCTTCCTTTGACCATGGGATTCTTGTTCCTCAGTTCCCCAGAATGAAAAAAATCCCAGGGTTGATTCTTAGATACTTACACTTGAATCACTCCCAGTGCCTCAGCAAGAGCTTGTGACTCCTGACGAATCAGGTTTTAAACAATGTGATATCAGATACAGTGACTCTAGAGAGGGGCCTCTGTGGTGCCTAAGCACCTTGAAAACAGTTAATCCCTAACTTGAAAACTCTCCAGACCTCCTTCAGAAATCATGTGAGAATCCTTTAAAACTAATGAAGTTTACAGAATCTGTAAATTGTAATGACCTTAAAGGTGGTGTTTTTCCCTTTATGCTTGGGAAATGAAAGAGAACTTCCATGTTGTAACACCAAATGGTTCCCTCTGAATCTCTACTGTTCCAGAGGTTACAAATTGTTGGAAATAATTCTGCTATCATTGAAAGAAGATTTTTTTTCCAGTCCTTAAAGCATTTTTTTTTTTTTTTTTGGTTAAGAGCAACACCTCAGGTCGTATTTACCCTCAGCAGATAGTAGAAACAGGGTTGAAACTAACCAACTAGCCTCTATCTCAGGATCAGAGTTTAAAGCCTGCACAGCTGTGCCTTCTGCTAACTCTGAACTATGTCTGTCTGCCTAGGCCTGGAAGTACGCACCTTCTCTTTCCTGTCTTCACTGTCCTTGACCTCTTGTCTTCTTAGGTCTACAAGATCTCAGAGACTTCTCTTGTGTAGTTTGACTTCTATTCCTGGCAGCTCCTGACACATTGTCACTCATTCTCCTACAACTGAGCAAACATGTATTTGTGTTTTAGTAGGGTGTATAAAGTTGAAAACCACCACAGTCTCTGGCCTCAAGCACTTAGCAGGGGGAATATGACATAGACACAAGTGGATATGACTCAAAGCCGATGAGGGCAAAGAGGAAGTGTCTAGACAAAGTGCTCTGAGAAAGAGGAGGAAAAGAGAGATGTCACTTTGAGCTGGGGAGTTAGGCGCCATGGTACTTAAACTGGCCTTGGAAGGAAGAGAGGGATTTCGGTGGGCAGATGGGATATCAATAGGATAATCTCTGCCAGATCTGGTGGGGAGTGTATACAAATGCACAGAGGTGGGAAAACCTCAAATGAGATAGAGAATAGGAACAGCAATAATAGTAGGAGGATAGAAAATAGAGTCCATGGGGAGAATAAAATAGAATGAGACTAGAAGAACAGGCCAGATCCAGTTTGTTATATGCCACACTGCACTTCGTATTTTCTCTTATGGGCATTAGGGAACTGCTCAAGGTGAGAAGTTTTCATAATCTGATCTGTGTTGTAGAAAGATAATCTTGGAAGTAATGTGGAGAAGAATAATTTGAAAAATGAAGACTTGAAACAGGGACAGCAATGAGAAGAACATTGCAATACATAGTGCAATTGAAAAGCAGTGGGGATCCCAACTGAGGTGGTGATATTCTAAGTAATGGTTGGGAAGAGAGGAGAAAGGGAACGAACATTTATTAAGCATCTGTTATGTGCCAAATACTCATTGGCTCCTCACAAAAACCCTGCAAGGAATGTTATTATTATATATAGTATATATTGTATATATTATATAATATATGTTATATATTATGTTATTAATATTTGTTATTTAATATTAGATATTTAATATAATTATTATATATAACATTTTATTATATTGTAAGGAACTATTGTATTACAGCCCCATATTACAGTTTGAGGAAACTGAAGCAGGCAAAGGTTAGTGACTTGCCCAGGTTGCACACCTAGTAAATATCTGAAGCTGAGTTTGAATTCAGATCTTCCTGACTTCAGGTCCATTATACCACTTAGCACAAGATGGATGAGATGAGAGAGACCATGGAGCTAAAATCAGCAGGATTTGGGATCTAATTGGATATTATAGATGAGGAAGGAGTTTAAAGTATTTCTGAAATTTTGAGCCAGGGTAACTGGGAGAATTATAGTTGCATCATTTAAAAAACAGGTAAATTGGGAGAAGAGGTTTTTTTTTTTAATGAAAAAAGATAAATTAAGATTTGCACATACAGAGTTTGAGGTACTTTTGGAACATTGAGGGAGTGACTAATTCAAATGTAAGACTGGTAGAATCTGGGAAGTTATTGAGGCACAGATTTTTTCTAACATACAAACTTCAACAAAAAGTTCACCAATAGCAAAGTAACATCCATCCACCCATATATATGAACGTATACATATATATCTACACACACACACACACACACACACACTTAGGCTTGATTGTTATCAGTCAGGATCCACAACTTTTTTGCTGACTTATTTATCTCTCTTTTTGCATAAAGAATGACTTTCAGAGGTATGTAGGATCAATACTTACAAAACTGTTGCCTTGATGGTGTTCTGGGAACATTTTCAAATTAGCCACAGTGAGTACACTATCATTTATTTATACTGACAGAAATAGAATGTAAAAAAATGAGTTCTGTCAAATAATAGTTACACATGGTCTTTGGGATGTGCTCCTACCTGTATTTTCCATCAGTTAGTCACACTTCACTTAGAAAACCAACAGATTACCTCTCCTGAGGATGTTTTTATTCTGAGCCCCCTCTTGGTCCTAGATTTAAATACTGCCTCCAAACACTAGCTTTGTGACTGTTGGCAGGTCAGTCCTCTGGAAGAAGAGGAGAGACTTCATGACCTCTGAGATCCCTTAGATTTCTAAATCTGTGATTCCATAACAGAACAGCCCTCAAGTTATAACCTCTACTTCTTAAAATGCTGGTAACTGAATTCCTGATTAGTTACTGGTTAGATTAGCCTCAGAACCAGGCCATCATCAGTGTGTGATATTGACCCACAGATAAGATTAAGGCATATTTAGATTAGATGGAAGAGATGCTGCACAGCACAGTGACCAGACAGCTGGCCTCAGAGCCAAGAACCTGCCCCCTATGTAGACTGGCTGGGGGACCCTGGACAGAGGACCTAACTCAGAAGAATAATAAGGTTTGGGGGCAGTGGGGGTTTAGGTTCAAAAGGCATTTATTAATCATTTACTTTTATATTTTTGCACAGATGTCAGACATCATACAAGAAAAATGGTTAACCAAAAGTATGATAACTACTATTAAAATTAGATTGTTGCAAAGGATTTACTTCCCCCCATTACCCTTCTCTGAGCCTTGGTTCCCTCACCTGGGAATACTAATAATTGTATTACCTACACTACCAGGTTTCAAAGCAGGGGCCGTATACATATGAAAGCTATTATAGTCAACTCTTCTGGGTAAGGGTAATAAGTTTCTGAGAAAGTGCTGACCAGTAATGGGAGAGGGAGTTTTCTCACCTGAGAGTTCACTGCACTGAAGAACCCTATGTCTAGTCCCCATCACATTCCTTAGTTGAATAAGTGAAGTTGAGAACAAGTTAAGGGAGCTTTGAGGGGCCTTTGAGTCTATCCCATGTCTCTGAACAGTATTTAATTAAAGTCATAGGATCACAGATTTTAATCTGGAAAGGACCTTAGAGGTCATGCAGTACAACTTGTTTTGTTTTATTTCCAAGACCTAAAGAGGTTAAGTAACTTGACTAAGATCATCTGGATCTTAATTATCAGAGCTGGGACTCTAACCTGGACCCTCAGATTGCAAATCCAGCAGCAGTTTGATCGAGGGCAGGGACTATCTCACGCTGTATTAGCACTGGTAGCTACTTAATAAGTGCTTGTTGACTGGCTGAAGATAGCATAAGACAGGAGGAGACTTCAGTGCCTTTGGTAACCCATCCCATTAGTCATTTTCCAAAGTTCGGACACCCATATAAAACATAGGGACTGTTACTGACTCACAGAATTACTGTTTGGAATGACCTTGAGAGTTCATCTAGTCTGCTTCTGCCTGAAGTCCCCTCCCACTGTTGTTATTTGTCTCTCCACCCTGAGAAACTACTTTGCATAAAGTTACATCTCCTCCTCATTAGTACTTCTCCTTTCCTTCCAACCAAATATCAGTTTTTGGTGGACCAGCACTATTTTGTTTCTATCCTTGTACCCCTAGGACCTAACCCAGAATCCATATACACCACAGGGTTCCCAGGTTCTGTAAAGGCTTAGGAAAAGTGCATGGGAAGGCTGCCTAGCCTGTTTTTGTTTTCAGATTTCCCAAAGACATTCCCAAGCGCTACTTCCTAACTAACCCTAGAATCCATAGGGACAGCGGACATTTATATAGCACTTGCCTAAACAAAGCACTGCATACATTGCATTACTGGATCAGTTAATTCAGCAACCAATTTATTAAGCATCTGCCATTGAGTAATTGTTTTAAAATCAAAGAAATCGTAAGAGAAATGGATTCCTGTACCCTAGCAAAGGATATTAAAGAGGAGCTCATACAGTTAGTGGAACACTGGAGAACCAGTGAATGACCTGGAGGTGTTGAGCCTGAAGGGAAAAGCATTAGTGCAGATTGGACCAACCAAGGTCAAGTATTTGAGGGCTGTCCTGGGGAGAGGGCTTTAATTTGCTCAATGTGACTGGAGCCACCAGAGCTAGGAGCCATGGGAAAGAGTTAAAGGTGTAGTTCTAGGCTTGATGTAAGGAATTAAAGCTTCCCACCTATGGAACTGGCTGCTTCAGGAGATAAGAAGAAGAGGAAGTTAAATGGTGAGGTCTGTTATGGAGGGGAGAGGCGGAACCAGAGTTCAGATGTGGCCTCAGGCTCTTCCTAGCTGTGTGCCCTGGGCAGTTCACTTCCATCTCCTCAGTTTCCTCATCTGTAAAATGGGGATGATAATAGTAGCACCTACCTACCAGATTTGTTGTGAGCATCAAATGAGATAGTAATTCTGAAGTGTTTCTGCACATAGTAAGAGGTGCAGGGTGCAAATGATGAAGTACAAGGTGTGTGCCTGGTGGGATCACCTCAAAAGAATTCCCTCAAGCTATCTCCAAATCACGGCAAGGCATTTATTCTGGGTAACACACCGAACCACCTCCTCCTTAAGGGAGATCCCAGCTTGGGGAGGGGGTTGGCCAGCTCCTTAAGAGACAGGCCAGTCTAGCTAGGAGGAGCTGAATTCTTATAGAGGAAAATCTGCTGTGGGTGGGAGACTAGGTAGCATAGGAGCGGGAAGGTGAGGCAGCCAAGGACTTGTAGGCCAGGGGGCAGTGCCACATATCTAGGCATGTCATTGTTCCATAGCTGAGCCAATTTGCCCAGAGTGGAGGGGCCCCTGTGAATTTTGGTATTTTGTTGACCAGCCTACTTGAATCTCATTATCTCCTAATGTGATGTTAAATGGTACTTGAGACCATGGGTTTCTCTTTGGCCAGTCTATTTGAATCTCATTAGTAATAGTGCTATATAAATGTTAGCTAAAATTATCATTAAAAGTTAGCTCCTAGACTCCCTAGGCCAAAGGTCTTCCCAGGGAAGACCAGGATAATTATTTATGTCTTGGATGCTTGGGAAGGGCCAGTGAGGGCTGAAGCGCGGGAGTGTTGTTCCTGCCCAGGTATAAGTGGGCATAGATGAGATTCCATGTATGACTCTGCGGCACACTTTGCTAAATGGTGAAGATGTAAAGACAAAAATGAAAAATGATCCTTGCCCTTAGTGAACATATGTTCTGCCCAGGGATACAACATGTAAATAGAGAGGTAAGTGCCAGATTGTTTGAGGAAGAAAGGACATATGAGGAAAGACGTTCTGTAGGAGACAGACAGCATATGAGTTGAGCCTTTAAGAAAACTAAGGTTTTTTTGGAATTAAGGACTGGTAGCCTTCAATATATGAGGAACAGCCTGTGCAAAGTCCTGGAGCTAGGAAATGGAATGCCAACTTCAGGGAACAGCAAGTAGGTTGGTCTGGCTGAGATGGAGAGTATGTGCAAGAGCAGTAATGGTGAACTATCTAGAAAGCTAGACTATGAAGGGATTTAAATGTCACATTTTGAAGCTTGAACTTGATCTGAGATAGTAGGAAGCCACTGACAGTTCTTGAGCAACGGGATATCACATGGCAAAATCTGTGCCTTAGGAAGATTATTTTGCTAGCTGTGTTTCTTCTCTTTGGAGAAGAAAGACCCGAAGAGAGAAGATTGGTTAAGAAGTTATTGTAGTATTCCATAAGGGACAGGATGAAGCCTTGAACTGATGCGGTGACCGCATGAAGAGGTGGAAAGAAGGAGATGGAGAGGAGAGATGAAGTGGAGGTGGAGGTGAATGAAGGTGAAGAGAGGTATGAGAGAGCTTAGGGTCACTCCAGGATTTCAAACCTGAGGCACTGGAAGGATGATGGTATCCTCAGCAACATGTCCAACAGAGGGAGATGTCCACCAGGCAGTTTGTGATGTGAAACTAGAACCTGGGAGAGTTTAGGATTGGCTTCGTAAACTTGAGTCATCTGCAGGCTCCAAGTGATGGGAACGTCTAGTTAACCAGTCTTCTTGGTGCTGCACTTTGTATCCTCACTAGGGCTGAAGTACAGCTGGCCATTACCTAATGTTTCCTTTTTTCATCTAGGCTTTGATTGATATCAGTTTCCTTAACCCTCCAAAATAGGTATTTCCTAGCCCTCGTCTCCCCCCTCTCCCCGCCTTCTGCCCCCACTTTTTATTTTTTGCTTTTCTAAATTTTCTGTTGTCCATATCTATCCCTCTTTTGATACTGAGCATAAAATAGAACTTGCCATCATGGTATAGTTCTAAGTGTAAGACAGTAACTATCACTGTGCCAGCAGAACACAAAGAAGAATTAGTAATGGGGATTCAAGCAGATTTCTAAAGTGGGAGCGTGAACAAACGTTGCCAGCTCTGTACTGGAGTAACAACTCGAGAGTGCATATTCAGTTGTGATGCATAGTTTGACTTAATACTGCCTCTGAAAAATGAAAGTGTGTATTATTTGTGGACTCCCATCCAGTGTTGTACTGACTTTCAAAGTTACGGTTCTATATCATCAATTATAGTCAGCTTGTTTTCCAGTGATCCTTTTGTCTTTTTATGCCATATTTGCATATAATTGATCCTTTCTGATCTTAAATTTGGGTAAATTGTTTTTCTCCCACAGATACCACTTACAAAGGGCACTATGAATTTTGTTTTTCTCTCCCAGGGTGCCGGTCATACCTCTCTAGATGGTTTCAGCTACAAACTCCAATAAAGATGCTTTTACTTTCATCATTCATGCCAATGATGAAAACATTAAATGGCAGCAGCTCTTGTGGAACATTATTCTCTTTCTTGAGACTGAATAGATTTCATTCTAGTATCTAGAACATATAGTAATCCAGCAGAAGAAGATCTAGTTCACATGTGACCTCAGATTCTTACCAGCTGTGTGGCCCTGGGCAAGTCACTTAATCTTCTCCCCACCCCCACTTCCTTATTTGTAAAATGGGGATAATAACACTTATCTCACAAAGTTGTTGTGAGAATCAAATGAGATAATAATTGTAAAGTGCTTGGCACAGTGCCTGCCACATAGTAAGCTCTATATAAAAGTTATTGTTATTAATAAATTGTTTAATGAGATTATAACCAACCTACTTAGGGTACATATTTTTAGTCAGTTGAGGACTTTCTTGGATTACTGTAGAGTCTGTAGGATAGTCTGGTGAACATCTGAAACATAAGGAAAGAAAAATTATAGAATATTTGTTCTGGAAGGAATCTTGTGACCTGCCCAAGGTCACAAAGGTAAATTAAGGCAGTGGTGAAAGCATAAACCAAATACAGATTAAACTTCAATAGACTCTTTCCTGTAGGGTTGTCGACCAGCTTCCTACATAAAGCATGTAGCCTAAAGAACCACAGAACAGTGGTAACCACCCTCTGGGTGTTACCCATGGGTTACCCAGAACAGTGGGTGGCCACCCTCTGAGGCACAAGTAGCCTCCTTATAGGAAATTTAACCAGCTTTCTTTTTCTTTCTTCCAGTAGATGTAAAGCTTTACGTACTAGGATTTCTCACTTTATCTTTTAGTTATGGACAAGACCACAGCCAGTGGCAGAAGCCCTGCAGAGGTGGCTCAGGCAGTTCTCACAGCTGTGGGAAACAAGAAGAAGGAAGTGATGGTGGCAGACCTGCTGCCCAGTTTGGCCATCTCCCTGAGAACTCTGTCTCCTCGGCTCTTCTTCTATCTCATGGCAATGAGAGCCAGAAAGGAAAGGAAAGCAAAGGACTCTTAGTCCTACTTCAGAGAGGCTCCATTCAAGACCAAGCACATGCCCCCGATCTTGGTTTGGTAGTAGCATGTGTGACAGTTGAGCTGATGGAAACATTAAAGGGTCTAACCAGTGGGGAAGGTGATAGAGCTGTTTGCTCCAGGTCATATGGTAGCCTCTTGTGGCAGGGAAAAGGAACTAAGGAAATTATGCTGAGCTCACATGCATGTCCTTACTTGTGAGGAAAAAAAAATGAACGGGACTAGCCAGAGTCTGATGGGTACGATATGTACCTGCTGGAGAACTGGCACTTCCAAGTTGCCAGTTTTGCTCTCTCCTATCAATCCTTTAGGTCAGAAGAACTATCAGGATTTCTTGTTTCAGTGATTTGACAAGCCTTGGCCTATCAAAAATTACTTAGCCTGTTAATCTTCAGCATACAACTCACCCCTAGTCCCTCCTGGAAGGCTCTATACATTTGAAAAACTGTCTCTTCTGTCTGTTCTACGGAATTGTTCAGCTCTTTTTTTTTGGTTCTGGGGTGTAAGGAGCTCAAGGTGTGGAGATTCCTTCCCCTGATCAGGCAACTTACTAAGACAGTTGCCATGGGTCCTGAGAAGTTTAAGTAACTTGTCCATGTCAGTGTATATCAGAAGCAGGACTAAAACTCAGGTCTTCTGACTCCAAAGTCAGCCAAGGTGCTCAATATGATGCTGCTTCTCATTCAACACTTCAGTAGTGTCTTAGCATTTAACCTCTATTGTGTACTGTCTCTGGACTTAGGAGCTTCTGACATATCCTAGGTTTTATCAAAATTGGAATTTCAGAGAAATGCCAGATTCATTCCCACCCAACATGATACCATAATGAATATAAGGTGGCAAAATTGAGAATACATTAATAGAAATTGAGTATTAGCTACTGTCAACAATACCTGGCTCGACTACAATCCAAAAGCAAGAATTCAGAAAGTTTGGTAAGGGAATAAATCTGAAATGAAGCAACGTCTAGTCCTTAGGAGGATCCAGCCAACACTGAGTATTTGCAAAATTAGCCACATTCCATTTTGGGTAAGGGCTATGTAAATGTAACAGTTACATTTCCTGGAAAGGAAGAGAATTTGGGTTTTGTTTTTCCTACCTCCCCCAACCCAAAGTATCCTGGCCATTCCAGGGATTCTTGATTGTGCTATGAAAGCAGGTAAAATGGGAAGTGGTCCCATCTTCTCCCTAACCCAGAATACTTGCAGCCACTTAGGCCCTTATCACAGGAGGGAGAATTTTTTGCTGAGACTGGTGGGTAAGTGAAACAAACCAAGACAGTTATGATTCCTGATCCCCAATTCTAAACAAAATAAAAGTTTCCTGTAATTTTCTTTCCTCTCACTAATGGTGAATGTGACCATATTATTGCATTGTCCTGTATATATGCAGTATTAAATAAGGACATTGACAAGTATTGGGAAGTGCTTTTTTTCATCAATGTTCAAAGTTTTGGGGAGTGTTTGAGGCAAGCCAGGACCAGTTAAGGTCCATCTAGTCCTTATCTATCTATATGTATTGGAACACTGAGCTCTGAGAAAAAGGGTAAAGATGGAAGTATCAAAATAGCACTGCACTCCACTACTCAGGTTTAATTGGAGATGAGTTTACAAGCAGCCTGACCTGCCACTTTGTACAGTTCTTCCTGCCTTCCCTCTTCTGCCCTTCTATCACTTCTGCCACTATCATTTCTTTCACCCATCTCATATGAAGAGGTAAATGTTGCATACTCTTTCTCAAGGCCTCTTCCTTGCACAAGTGATCCCATCCCACCCTATCTCCTGACTCCCTGTCATTTCTGCTCACCAGAACTGCTCTGTCCAAAGTTATCCTAGTTGACAAATCCAAGGGCCATTCCTCAGTCTCCTTAGCTGGCTCCTCCTTCAGGTCACACCTTCTAACTGTAGGTGTCCCTCAAGAATTCTATCCTGGGCTCTCTTTCTCTTCTTCCACTATACTACTGCATTTGGTGATCACATCAGCTCCCTTAGGTTTAATTACTGGCTCTACGTGATTCCTCTCTACTGAACTCTTACTCTATCTCAAATTGCCTTTTAGACATCTCCAACTGGAATTGAACTCATCTTTCCTACTCCACCCCCACCCTAAACCCTCCTCTCTTCCTACCTTCCCTATTTCTGTAGAAGGCAACATCATCCTCCCAGTCCCTCAGGCTCACAACCTAGAAAAAAAACCCTGGACTCCACTTTCAATCCCCATATCCAATCTGTTGCCAAGGCCTGTCAATTTCACCTTTGTAACATCTTAGATATGCCCCCATCTCTCCTAACACTGCCACCAATTTAGTGCAGGCCCCCATCCCCTCATACTGCTGTACCCTGCTAGGGAGTCGGCCTGCCAAGTCTCTCCTCACTCCAACCCATTCTCTCCAGTCAAGATTTTCTTAAATTAGTGCAGATCCAACCATGACCACTCCCCTACACAATCAACTTCTCATCATCCCCAGGATCTAAGATAAAATGCTTTGTTTGGCATTCAAAGCCTTTCATGATAATCTAGTCCCCTTGTACCTTCCCAGTCAGTAACACGGGCCTCCTGGCCATTCATTCCATGAACAAGACAGTCCAGCTCTCAGCTTTGGGCTCACCATGCCTCAGTAGACTACTGACTTCAAGTCCCAAATAAAATTCCATTTTCTACAGGAAGTCTTCCCCACTTCAGTTCCAGTTCCTTGTTTGTTCCCTATTCGTCCGATATGTAACTTACTTTGTATAAATTTATTTGCACGTTGCCTTGTCTCCCCCATTAGACTTCAAGCTCCTTGAACAGCAGATATTGTCTTTTGCCTGTTTTTGTATCCCCAGCACTTAGCACAGTACCTGGCATGTAATATAGGCACTTAATCATTCAAGCCTGAAATTAAATCAGGAGGAAGCTGAGCCCAGACTTACTCATGACTAATTGCTTCAGGATAAGATAGGATAATTCAAAAGCTTTTCTGTTGTGCTTCTTTAATGTTTTCATGGGTGTTAAATCAAATATAACAGGACTTTTCAAATAGACAAAATCCTTTGCCATTATCTTTAGAAGGCGTAAGCTCAGATGGGCTGCTGCCCATAAATGTTTATGATTCATTCAGATTAAAAAGTTCCATGCTCCTGGGATTGAATTGTTTTTTCCCCAATGAGCACTTGAATACTATTAATTAACTTGTGAACAGTAGAAAAGGTTGATGTTACTTCTGTCCAACATAACAGCATGGTTCTTTCTTCACAAACCATCCTACTGTTCTCTGGATTATAAAACGATTTGATTTAAGAATTCTTCCACAAGTTTCCACCAAAAAAACCTTTAAAAAGCATTAAGAATTTACAAAATGTAGGAACTCAATCAAGTTCAAATAAGTTTCACATGTTTTTCTTTCCAAGACCTACTTATTGTCCTTCTCCAGCAGATTTACAGCAGCAAATCTGTAAACTTACTGCAGCACTGAAAGTCATACATGAAATTTTATTAGCTATTAGGAACAATAAATGAATCCTAGTAAGTTTTCTGTCTTATTCTTCATACCTAGTCTGAAGTCTTACATAGTATGTTTAGTATATTCAATTAATGTTTGTTCACAATAAGGTGAAACTGAGGTTGGAAAATTTGTCAGGGACAAAGCTGGAATGGGTCCAGAGGAGGATGGCAAGACTGAGTACCATGCTACGTTTGCCTAAAGGAACTAACATTAATTTGAAAAGAGAACACTTGGAGGGGGGAGTAAAGTGATAGAGAATGAAAGTTGTCTTCAAGTATTCACAAGAGCTGTCTTGTGAAAGAGGGATTAAATTTGCTTTGCTTGGTCCCATCAGATTAAGTTAGGAGCAATGGGTGGAAGACCCAAAAAAGGAAAATTTCTGCTTAATGTAAGGGGGAAGAAAACCATCTTAATTATGAGTCATAAGTGCCATGTGCTGCCTCAGGAGATAATGGATTTCCCTCCCATCACTGGTACCTGCCACGTGTTCAGAGATTTGGAAAAGGTTCAGGTTAGTTCAGATGAACTAACATTTACATGCATAAAGCAGGAAGGTTTTCATTCTTCTCAAAACACCAACCTTCACAGTTGGGTAACCTTCGGTTACTAGATGACCTTGAATAAATCTTTAATTTGTGCCTTTGGTTTCCTCAGTGATGTTTGTCTATGATCCATTCTCCCCCAAAATGCAAAAATTTTACATGTAAATTTACATTACCACTGTCTAAAACTAGCACTGGATTGGTACAATACTTTAGTTTTATAGGGCATGGTATTATGCTGTGCTCCACCTCTAGAAATAAACACTACAAATGAAGAATTACCAGTTTAATCCTCAAATGAGGATGAGATAAAATGGTTAACCCTCATCTTAGGGAACAGAATTTGCTGCGGTCTAGAATAAGATGTTTTAAGTTTCCTTATCGACAAGGTCCATTACTTATGTAGACACCAAAGATTAAAACTGTCTTCTTGTTCACATAAGTGACAAATTCAGTCACTGGCTACAGAAAATATATAATAGAATGGTGTTTCAGAATTTGGGTTATTCTCTTAACAAAACATACCCTGTTAAATACTGCTTGGGAAGTAGTGATAAAACAAGTACACCTGTTTACACAGCTTCTATTTCAAGGGCAAGAGCTTCTGCCTAACACCTCCTCAGTTGGCAACAGTGATCTTCCACTGCTCAAGTGAAGGCCACCACACCACCTGAAATTTGATTTACAGGCAGAACGTTTCCAAAAACGGCAAGTGGCTTCCCTTTCCAAGTTAGGGCCTGTTACATAAACATTTGTCATTCAAGCAAAACAGGATTTCCAAGTAGGTAACAAGTTTCTAGATCCCTGAGAGAGATCTTCACTATAACAGGATTTCAATTAGCTCTGCAGAATCAAGTAAGGATTTATTGAGGATTGCTTTCTCTGTGACTAGTGGCAAATCACCTGCAAAACTTCACCGTTAAACTCAAAAATCCCCAACACCATTTTACCAAGACCAACTCAGCCAGTGAAATGGCAAAGTGACCAAGTAATGCTTTGTAATCTACTGGATAAAGGACCCTTAGTTGACCCCATTCAAATGGATTTCACTGTGGTACCTAAGGCACCTCTTAATATGCTTCCAATAAAGATGCAAATTTTGTAAGTAGCAAAAACACAATTTGTCCCTCAGATCAACCTTATTACTCTCAGCTGTAAGCCACCATCCTAAAGCTGATGCTTAAAAGTAGGTACATAGAAAAGCAGGGAGAGAAAACACTTGAAATGCTCATTATTTTAATGGTCAATAGCTTCTGGCTGGCTCTGGATGGTACAGTTAAACAATATACTTGAAAGGTTCCCACCTCCCCCCAAAAAGCATTTCACACCCCCCCCTTGAGACAGTTTGCTTCCATCAACATTCCACTGCTCAGACTTCCAGTCTTGAATCACTGCAGATCCACATATTAGTGTAATGAGCTGAAAATCCCTTGGTGTAGCAGTGATTTGTCTTACTCTGAAAAATAACATAGTAAACCAAACACCTTCCCAGTCTCCACTGCATTTCAGAGGAAAAAAATGTTACTGTGGAAATCTTAATACATTGTTGTCTTTTGTGGGTGTTATTTTTCTCTCTCCCTTTTCTACTGAAATCATACAGCATAAAGCTCGTAAATCTTCTTTACACAGTACACCAGGGCAGCAAGTGCTATTGTATTATGCAGTCTCTTTCTGTGCAGGTCATCCTTCCTCACCAGCACCACAGGAGTGGAGGAAGTGAGCGTATGCAGAGGCAGTCGAGAAAGTTTATAGGCATCATACTCCACTTGATACTTGCAGCAGGGGTCAAACTGCCAGGAGATTCCGTAGAGGGTGCAACAGGCCATGCTCAGCACGCCGGCAGGCAGGGAGATGTAATGGGAATAATCTAAGGGAAGTGCCAACGGGGTGAAGAGGCAGGCACTGCCTGCCAGCACGGCTGTCTTGTGCAGGCAGTTCCCAACAGTGATCCATCGAGCAGTCTCATCACCAATTCGGGTGGGCTCTATAACTATGTATTTGTATTGCGCCTCCAGAGCCTGCTCCAATTCATACTCAAACTGGTCTTGGGCATTCTCTCCATTGTAGATTTCATGAACGATGTAACACTCTGTGGCAGACAAGGTTACCCTGTTAAGGAGAGAACGGATGAGACAATTAAACAAAGAACCTGGTTTGTTTAATTTCAACAATGCCAGCTTTGGCATTGGAGGGTGAAGTTCTGTTTAAATGTGAAAAGATCCAACACTTTCAACAAGCCAAGATATTCGGTTTCCTGGTGTGATGTGGGGGTCCATCTGAAAGACTTCAGACACAGATCATCTTCAGTCCAATCAAAGGCATTTATTGAGGATGACAGATCTCTAGCAGGCTGAGTTCCAAGAAGAACTGACAGCTTCAGGAATACAAGACAGGTAATTGTATAGTGTATGATACATATGTAGTGTAATGATTCTATTAAGGCAGGAGAGGTTTGTCAAGGGATTACTTAGGTAATAGGGGAGGAATCCTCCCCTAGGTGGAATTGTGCATGTTATTTACCCACGATGAATACAGAAAAACTCATTTGGGGGTCATGCATGTATGATGATACAATAAGCCTCTCTACATCATAGATTCACCTAAAAAACAGCTTTTGCTATGACTGCACAGGTGCCTACTTTTCAAGTTCTTTCCATTGTTCCTGCTTGGGTCTTCTGGTGGTGCTTTCTGATTGGCTGGCTACCATAGTCCTGAGATCAGATGGATGTGGTTGTGGTTGAGTACATGGACATATCTGTTGTTTCTGTGGAAATGAGGCATGGGTCTGGGAGCAGTGGCTAGCAATTTATTACAAAGACACTCCTGTTCTAGTGAAGCATCTAATTAGAATGTTGGGGGGTGAGGAGCAGTGGCTAGGTAAGGGCAGTGGACCTGGCATTCAATGAGATTTAGGATTGAGTCTGGGGGCTGTGTGGTTAAATCAGGACATGCCTGTTGTTCAATGAGACCCATAAGTTAGAATATTGGGGCTAGGGAGCTTTTTAAAATTCTATCACAGAATAGGAAGAACTTAATTTAGTATTAGTGCCTAAGGGGAAGACCCCAACCAAAGTCTAGGAAAACTTCCTACTGCAATTTATGACAGATCTAGTTCTGTCCTGCTATAACAAAAATTGGGGTTCAGTTAAAAAGCTGGGGGAGGAGACAAAAGGGGAGAGTTGTATCTCTGCAGACCTTTTAACATACTTAAAAGTACACAAATTTTAATTTACTATTATTTAAGCCATTACCCTGAAACAAGTTCTATGTTGAAGAGTCAATACACACTGATAAAAGGTAATGTTATAACACCCTGCCCTCACGTGTCCAAGGGAAGTCATCTTTGTCTCTAAGAACAAAGGGTACAATAGTACAATTTAGTCTTTAGTGATTGAGCACAAAGCAGCCTCTTGGCATGGATGTCAGACCAAACGGCCAGAACTCCTCAAAAGCTATCTGTAAACAACAGCCCTACTGTCTCCTTTCAAAGTCTGCCCTAATACCTGCTCGACAGTTTCAGCTTGTTACTAATAAGGACAGCAGAACCTTCTGGAGCAATGGAAAAGGTAATGACTACAAATTTCACCGTGTGTTCCAAACTGCCTGAGAAATACAAACTTGAAATACTTAACTTGAACATTCTGGCCTATTGACTTTACATATATAAGAATGTGAAGATGTTACCAAATTTAATAGAAATTAGCCCCAGAATATGTCCCATTAGCTATGATCAAAAACCACCACTTATGGGGTATTTCAGAATCACTGAAACTGGAAAACAAGGATTTTTTTGATTCAGCTTCAGTCCACTGCAGGAAATTCTCTACTGTATTCAATTGTATACAGCAAGCATCAAACAGCATGTTAGCTTCAAAGGAAATTCAAGATAAGAATTTATCTGATGGAGAAAGGAGACAGCAAATCACCCATCTGTTATTTTTTGAAAGTCTTGCTGTGAAAATCACTAAGGATATAATAATACCTGACACTTATATAAGTGCTTTAAGGCTTACAAAGCACTTTAAATCTTACTTCACTTGGTAGCCACAGCAACCCTGTGGGGTGGGTACTTGAGGCTGAAATTATGGGACCATCTAAGGTAGAATTCAAACTCATGTCTCCATGACAACACTACACACAGAAACAGCC
>JAJHZJ010000055.1:3663209-3796557 GCA_023548195.1 Bettongia penicillata ogilbyi | reverse complement strand
ACATCATATTTGTCATTTCTTCTATCATGGTAATATTCCGTCTCATTCATGTACCACAGTTTGTTTAGTCATTTCCCAATCAATGAGTGTCTACTTTCTTTTGCCACCACAAAGATTGCTGTAAAAATCTTGGGACGTGTGAAACCTTTCTTTTTGTCAGTGATCTTGTAGTAACTGACTGAAAGTGTAATCTCCAGGTTAAAGGATATGGACATTTTGTCCATACCCTTTATTTTCATAATCCCAAATTGCTTTCCAGAATGACTGTACTAATTTACATAAACTCCACTAGCAATGCATTAGTGTGGTGCACATTCATCCCAGAGGTTTATATTCTACTGGAAGGGGACAGCATTTAATCAACTATGTAGATACGAGATATATACAAATTAGCTGGCAGACACTCTGAGAAGCCTGCTGGCTTGGAAATGTGAATTGATTGGTGTAACAATTTTCAAGCTTTTTGGTTTCAGGACCCCCTTATGTGCTTAAAAATTATTGGAGACCCCAAAGAGCTTCTGTTTATGTGGACATATATCAATATTTACCATGTTGGACATCAAAGCTGATAAATTCTTTAAATATTTATGAATTAATTTCAAAATAGGAATAATATATGCTGATATAAATATGCTAATATAATTAACATTTATATACTAATATAAATAATATTTAATGGGGGGAAAACCTGTGTTTTAAAAAAAAAATTAGTGAGAATGACATTGTTTAATTTCGTTTTTCAAATCTCTTTAATGTCTGACAATAGAAGATAGATGGATCCCAATATCTGATGTTGAATTCAACCTGTTGTTATATGGTTTAAATATAGAAAGAAAATCCTATCTCCTACTTTTTTGTAGTTGGATGTGGGAACATTTTAATAGGCAGATAACATCTTAGAATTATTGAAGATAGTTTTGACCTTGTGGACCCTTGGAAAGGGTCTTAGGACACCCAGGGATCCACAGGCCATACTTGGAGACAATACCTGGGATTGTTTCATGGCAGAGGGAAGAGGGCCTGCTGTAGTAATCTGGAGTCAGGCAGACTTGGATTCCAATCTCACCTCAGATGTTTACCTGGCTACATGATCCTAGAGAAGCTATTTAACTTCCTTCAGATTCAGTTTCTTTCTTTGCCAAAAAGGGACTTTTTGGTACTTACCTTACAGGGTTGTGAAAGCCAAATGAGGTAATGTTCATGAAGTACTTTGTAAACCCAAAGACAATTATATTACAGTCAATGTTAGTTCATAGGATCATAGGGAATTGGAAAAGACCTTGGAGGTCATCTAGTCTGGCTCCCTCATTTTACAGATGAAAAAACTGAGGCCCATGGAGTTAAAGTGACTTGACCAAGGTTACAAAGATATTAAGTGATAGAGGCGTATCTTTGTATTATTGCCTCTGTGATGCAAAATCAATATTATTCTTTTTGACAAGGAAGTCTTATGAAAGTATAGGATCTGGATTGACTGGGATAGGGGAATGCTTAAGAATAGGGCATTGTACTCTTGAGGTAGCTTCATGGTTCCCCCAAACTAGGATTCTGGCTCTGAAAATGGACATCCCTGAGGAGATCATGGCCATGTATTGTTGAGTCAATTTTCAGTTGTGTTCAACTCTTTGTGATCCCATTTGAGTTTTTTTTGAGGGCAGAGATACTGGAGTGGTTTGCCATTTTGTTCCCCAGCTTCATTTTACAGATGAGGAAACAGAGACAAAAAGGATTAAGTGACCTGCCAAGGGTCACACAGCTAGTAAGTGTCTGAAGGCAGATTTGAACTCAGGAAGATGAATCTTCTGGACTCCAGAACTCTATCCACCACACCACCAAGCTGCCCCTACGTGTCCTCCAACCATCACTTTATAGGGTAAGACAAGCCCAAAGCACTCTTCTTCCCCAAGGGATCCATCCTAGATCGGTGATTCAAGAATTTAGCTAAACCTTTTCAGAAGTTATTGATAGTCTGAGTCTGAGCCAAGGTTTAGGGTCACAAGTTCCATCCATTTCCTTCCTAAGAGTGGGCAGCATCTGATTTAACTTTATTTAAAGCTCACATCTCATACTCTAAGGCCAGACAGCTCCAGATAAAGATGCCCAGCAACTGCTCATCCCTTTCGTCCTAGTCTCTTCTGGGACCCTGAGAGTTGATATTGGTGCCTGGATCTTTGAGTAGCCAGAAGATCAATGGAAGTAAATAAGAGGAAAGGGGATTTCTGGGCAATTACATCTGGGGAAGGATGGTTTTTGATTACTGTCCCTAATTGAACAGTTTCCTTATTTTATAGAGAGAGGGAGAAAGGCTTCCCAGAACCTTTGACTTAAAGAAGATAATTTATCTTCCCTCACTTCCCCAATAAGATTTCACTGAGTGTCAGGACCTTAAGAGAGGATGAAGGGAAAGTGGAAAAGAAGGAAAGAAGGAAAAGAAGGGAGGGAGAGAAGTGGGGAAGGAAGGAAGGAAGGAGGAAGGAAAGAAAGCAAAAAAAGAAGGAAAAGAGGGGGGAAGGAAGGAAAGGGAAGGAAGAAAAAAGGGGAAAGAAGAAGGAAGGCAGGAGGGAAGGAAGGAAGGAAGGGGGGAGAGAAGGAAGAAAGGAAAGAAGAAGGGAAGAAAGAGGTAATGGAGGAGTGAGGGAAGAAGGAAGACAGGAAGGGAGGAGGGAGAGGAAGCAGAAATGTAAGGGAGGGAGGAGGAAGGACAGATGGAAGAAAGGAAAGGAGGAAGGGAAGAAGGAGGGAAGGAAAGGAGGGAGAGAAGGAACAAGGTAGGGAGTAAGAAAATAAGCATTTTTAAGTACCCACCAGGTGCCAGGCCACTGTACTGTGTTCTACAAATATTATCTAGTAATATTATCTGGACAAGGACTTCATAAGCAATGAAATCCTCATCATCCAGACCTCTGGTGCACACCGTGCCAACACCTTGGGCACCATGAGCTCAACGCTAGGTGAGCTGAGGTAGACAGACAATACAGGGTGGCCCAAACACAGGCACGCAGGGAAAGCCTCCTAGATCACCATACCCCTAGGGGCACACTCCTTTCCACAAAAGAAGCCTCTCCTGGCTTTCCTTCTTTCCGACTTAATCCGAAGAGGACGAGTTTTAGAACAGCAGCCACAGGCCTGGGCAGTCACTGCTTTCCTCTGTTGTCTCCAGGCAGCCTCATGGCATCTAGAGACTGAGCTCCTCCTTGGGGTCACTGATGGCACCTGTTGCCTGCCTGCTCCCCTAGCTCTGTTGCTCTGCGCTCTTATCTATAGTAACAGCCAGGATCAGTTCTGAGTGCTTGGTAAGGAGTTTGGTTGGCAAGATGAAGGGGTTGGATGGTCTGGCCCTTGGCTGGGAGGCCAGAATGTGACATTCAGTTCACTTACAGTAAACAAATAGCGTTGTGTGTCTACCGTGTGACTAGCTCCCTGCTAGGCCTGCGGTAGGAACAGATAGGATCAAGGGCCCAGGCTTGGGTAAAGTCTCTGGCACGTCAGATGTTTTACATCCTGAGAGCATGCACGGAGGGGAGGGCAAGGTATGGCTAGAAAGTCAAGTCTAGGGCAAATTCAGGAAGGCCTTAGATTCCCAGCAGAGGAGTAGTAGGGAATAGGCAATCACTGAAGACGGTATGGAAGAATAGGAACGTTGGTGTTGTTGAGCTGGGAAGGATTCCTATGTGCAAGATAGAGACGTCGAGACTGGAGGTGGGCAGACCAGTTGGGAAGGCTGCTACAATCATTGGTTTAATTCAGCAAACATTTATGAAGTGGCTTCAAGGAAAATGGTGAACGGTGACCAAGGTCCCAATTAAGGTGGTGTCAGTGAGGGGTAGAAAGGAAGTGACTGACTGAGAGACATTACTAAGGAAGGGTTAGACATGATAACAGATTGAATAAAAGTGTCGAGGATAGGGAGGGGTCAAGGATTATTCCAGGCTTTCCAGACTGGGTCACTGATGGTGCTATAGACGGAAATTAGAAAGAAGGGAAGGGGAGCAGCTTTGTGGGAGATGAGGAGGGAGAAGATGTTGCATTGGGGTTTAAACACCAAGAATTATGGCCCAGAGGCCAGGAAAGCAGGCTGTTCACTTGCCCTGAGGCCTGGGTACTACCTAGGCTCTGGGTGCTTTTCCCAGGTGAGGAGAGCTGGGAGAAATCCTCTTCTCAGTCTGAGCTTCTACAATGTGGGAGTAGGGGAGGGGGAGAGTCTCCAGGGAATTATAGCCAGGCTGTATATACCAAAGCCAATTTCCTTTCTGATACCCATTTTTTCCCTTTCTTCCACCTACCCCACTCTAGTATTTCTATAAGATTATAATAATTATTTTAAAATCCCATGATATGAATATAGTGCAATTTACAATTTTCAGAGTGGTTTCATATGTACAACTGTATTTGAGTCTCCTCAATACCCGTGTGAGAAAGACAAGGCAAAGAAGAGAAGCCAGTGATGAGGGTCACATGATGCTTCAAGTCTTTTCCTTCACAGATCCATCCTCCTCCATCGAGTTGCCAAGTTGATTTCTCTAGAGCAAAGATCTGACCCTGTCATTGCCTTACTCAGGAAGGTCCAGTGACTCTCTACAAACTCTCCTCTGCAGTATTTAAAGTCCGTTCTAGCCTGGGTCCCCAACTATATTTTCTTCTCCAGTTTATTTTTACAGATGACGGCAAACAAGCTCAAGTGACTCATCCAGTGTCACATAGCAAGTAAGTGTCTGAGGTCAGATTTGAACTCAAGACTTCCTGACTCCAGACTTAATGCTCTATCCTCTGTTCTATCAGCTACTTAGAAATAGAAAGGAGCTAACAGAAGCAGACCTTCCTTGTGGGGACCTTACATTCCAAGCCAGACAATTTGCAATAGGGAATTCTAGTCCCTAGTCTAGCCCCCAAATTCTAGTCCCATCTTTGCCCCTAACTTGCTAGGTGACCTTGAGTTAGTCACTTGATTACTGTGTCTTATGTTCCTCATCTGTGAAATGGGGAATGATTTAATCTGAATCTCTTCCCTCTTCTCTGTTTTCTTATTCCCTTCAGATGTCTGAAAGCAGGTATTGTGGCTCCCTCTAAGTCTTCCCTTTCCCCAGGTCAAGCAACTTTGGCTCCTTCAACATTCTATCCTTCTTCTAGAATTAGATTTCTGTTCGACTGTGGGAGAAATCCATGGGGGCCAGAAGGAGGAGGATGGAGAGGGTGGTGAGTGACTCTGGACAAAGGGTGACAGTGGAAGCCATTAGTTTTTAATGTGTGTCTGGAATTCAACAGTGCTTAGCCCAGAGGACTCTAATCAAAGAAGTCTCTGACTTCAGTCACGCCTGCTTGGTTCACTAAGGCTCAGGGAAAGCGATGGTCAGAGGCCCAAAAACGACTCTGTAGCTGGCCTGTAGGTGACAAGGCAAAATTAGGGAAATGGTTTTTCTTAGATTGAACAACATAGGTAATTTTAAAGGTCACATTGAAATGTTGGATGGACTGACACAGTTTGATGGAGCTTGGACAATGAGGGGGCAGAGCAGGGGCTGTTATGGAGGGTACTACAAAACCCTATGGAGCTGTGGACCCTATGCCAAAGGCACCTTATTTATACTCCTAGTCTTAGGGGTCTGTTTGGCAGGGGGACCTAATAAACCCTTGGCTGATGTTTGCTCAGCTTATACTTAAGAATTAACACTAAAGAAATAGGAATGATTATGCTATAGTAGGTTAGCATCTGTATGGTGCTTTGGCTAGCTAGATGGTACAGTGGTTAGACTACTGGGCCTGGAGTCAGGCGAAGCTGAGTTTCAAATCCAGCCTCAGACACTAGCTGGGTGACCCCTGGGCAAGTCCACCTCACCCCGTTTTGCCTCAGTTTCCTCATCTGTAGAATGAGAAGGAAATGGCAGGCCACTCCAATTATTATTTTTTTTTTTTTGCCAAGAAAACCCCAAGTGGGTTCATGAAGAGTCAGAAACAATTGGACAGAAATAAACAATATAGTACTTTAAAGTCCGCACAGCCCTTTGCAAATATGCTCTCATTTATTCACATCACAACAAACCCTGCGGGGTAGGTGCTAGTATAATCCCCTATCTTATGGATGAGGAACTCGAGGTAAAAGAAGGGACTATGTGACTTATCTAGTCAGTGTCTGAGGCAAAGATTTGGGCTCCCTGAGGTCTTCCTGGCTCCAGGTCTACCTCTCTGGTCACTGCATGACCTAGCTGCTTCTCACTGTTTTTGATTAGACCTTTTATTTTTTCCAGTCAACAAAAGATCCACCTTCTTTCTCTCCTACAACCTCTTCTCTACCCTATCCCCCAATAAAAAAAAGAAGAGCAAAACCTCTGCCACAGATATATGCAGGTCAAACAAAACAGTGTCCCCACATTAGCCGTATACATAAATAGTAACATATAATAATAATATTATATACATAATATATGATAATTAAGTTGTTCAGTCCACTTTTTCAGTTGTGTCAGACTCTCTATGACCCCATTAAGTTTTCTTGGCAGAGATACTGGAGTGGTTTCATTTTCTTCTCCAGCTCATTTTTACAGATGAGGAAACTCAGACAAAACAGGTTTAAGTGACTTGCCTAAGGTCACACAGCAAGTGTCTGAGGCTTGATTTGAACTCAGGAAAGATGAGTCTTCCTGACTCCAGGTCCAAACACTCTATATCTACTGTGCTACCTAGTTGCCCCAACATATATAATAATTATTTGTTTATATATATAAAACATATGATATATAACTAATATCATATTATATATAATAATTGCATGCATACGTGCGTGTGTCTCTATCTGTACTCTTGAGTTGATCATCTCTGTTAGGAGGTGGACAGTATGTTTAATAATGGACTCCTCTGAAATTGTGGCTAGTGACTGTGTCGCTCAGTGTTCTTACAAATTATTTTGTCCTTTTACTATGATGTCTTTATTGCATAAATTTTCTGTTCGCATCAGTTCGTATGAGTCTTCCTCGACTTCTCTGAAACCTTTCCCTTCCTCATTTTTTACAGCACAGCATTTCATCCTATATTTCATCACATTTATAAACCATATACTTTTATATCACATTTATAAAGCGTAACTTGTTCAGCCATTCCCCAGTTGATGGGCACCCTCTAAGTTTCTAATTCTTTGCCACCACAAAAGAGCTGCTATAAATATTTCTGTACATATGGATCCTTAACTCCTTTCTTTGGTGTCTTTGGGGCATTAATATTGGGGCCTAATATTATTATCACTGAGGTAGCTGCCTCTAATAGCTAATAATGATGATGATGATATGATTATGTTATGTAATATATATTCTATATAAGAGCTAATAATAACAAAAGCATTTTAACAAGCCCCCCATTTTACAGATGTGAAAACTGAGTCCCATAATGACAAAGTGACTTGCTCAAAAATCATACAAGGAATAAGTGGCAGAATCAAAATTTGAACCCAGGTCCTCAGTACTTAGAAGTCATCTCTAGTCCAACCTGGTATTTTGCTGGGTCAAAAACAGTCTCTCACTCACGAAGGGACTTGCCATTGAAGATGTGGCTACTAAGTGTCAAGAGTTGAGACATAATTACATGTCATGCAGTAAAACTATTAGTACCCACAGGCAGCAGAACCACGCCCACTTTCTGCATCCTTTGCCACTCCTTTTGTCCATTTCCTTCCAGAACCTAATCTGTGCCCGCTTGCCGACTTCCTTTTGCCACTGGCTCTCCATCGCAGACCCCCTTGGACCAGCTTGTGGGTCACGGTACACCTTCCTAGCAAGGTCCTGCAGTCGAAGCTTCATCCCTCTCCCCTGCTGAAAGGATCTCAGGCAACAGGGAGCAGGTGGGGCACAGATTTGGGGAGCAGGGAGGCCAGATCAGGGACCATCTGCTCAAAAGCTCACACAGAGAAATTCCACTTGGAGAGACAGCCTGGCAAAGTGGAAAAAAATGGAATAGGAGAGCTGGGTTCTGACCCGAATTTTGACACTTCTAGTTATGTGGCTGTGCAGGCCGCTTCACTACTCTGAGGCTCAGTTTATCTGTAATATGAGGATGATGCTCCTTGTACTGCCTATATACAGAACTTTACCTTTCAAGCATTATGAAAATATGAATTTATGACGATCATGGGATCTTAGCTCAAGAGCTAGACAGGGACTCAGGTCATCTAGTCTAACCCCCTCATTTTACAGGTAGGGAGTGGTAGACTTGGGATTTGAACTCGGGTCCCGTGGCTCAGTTCAGCATTCTCTCCATTGCACCAAGGCATGAACAATAACACTGTAGCCATGATCTTTCCTGAGCCCACCAAGCCCCTCTTCAGAGAGATAGAGCAACCCTCTACGTAGTTTGCATACATTGGATGCGAATTGTCTCTTTGTATATTTGCAGTATACAACTTAATTGTAATTTGTATTGCAGATTGTACAATTTTCGTAAAATTGCATATTTATAAATTATATACAGATTTTTGGATATATTTTGTATATATGTTATTATTTAGTCATTTTGAATCATAGTCCAACTCTTTGTGACCCCATTTGGGATTTTCTTGAAAAAGATACTGGAGTAGTTTGCTATTTCCTTCTCCAGCTCATTTTACAGATGAGGAAACTGAGGTAAATAGGGGTGAGTGACTTATCCAGGGTCATACAGCTAGTGTCTAAGGCTAGATTTGACCTCAGGTCTTCCTGATTCCAGACCTGGCACTCTATCCACTGTGTCACCTAGCTACTCATGCAGATACATTCTGTACACACATACACACACACATTATTTGTAAATGTTATCTTCCATAATTACATATATATGTATATGTGAAACTCTGTATGCTTACATACAGATTTTTTTCTCCCCATTACAGTGTAAGTTCCTTGAGAGTAGGGACTGTTTCACTTTTAATCTTTTATCTCCAGGGCTAAGTTCAGTATCTGACATTATCATTCCCATTTGCCAAATGAGGAAACAGAGTCTCAGTGAAGTCTTTAGAGCTTAAAGAGACCTTTGCAGTATCTTGTACAATTCCCTCATTTTACAGTGGGAATTAATGAGGTTAAGAGATTTTCCCACAGATTTGATATTCAAACCCAGGACTTCTGACTCCCAATCCAGTTCTATTTCCATTATATCTGCAATGGTGAATTACGGTAAAGTTGGAACTAGAGCCCAAGACTTCTGATGTTTAGTCCATTCTATCAAGATGGGGTTGCTGTTAAATGAGCCCCTTGGGAACTGGGTCACCCTCTGGCTGGCTGTGGACTTCCCAGCCTCCCCAAGGGAGAACAAAGGCTCCCTGTTAATGTCACCAAGCCTGGCAAAGAAACTGATCTCAGGGGTGGGACTGGGAAAGGGAGGCTGGCGCGTGTGACCAGTGCTGATTCAGGGGCTTGTTCTGAGATCCTGACTCCTCTATGTGGAACAAGGCCAGGGACAGCCTGCCCCTACTGCCTCCTCTTCTGGGGAAGGGATGTTCTTAAGATAAAAATACATCCGGAAACATTCTTTGGCTGGCATCACGACCCCCTCGTTCAGACACGAGGAGTGATGAGAGCAGAAGGAAAAGCTTAAAACCTGGCCAGAGCTCCCACACCCCCAACTCTGTCATTCTGCCTGGCTTTGATTCACCTTTGAAGATACAGGGTCAACCTCTTTCTTGTCGCTTTAAAGAATCCTTGCGTACCTGGTTGACCCCTGCCTTGCTAAGGTCAGCAGATCTACTCCCCCATCTCCAGACCTGGACAGATGTTCCTTTTATATGGGATAGGTATAGAGATATGGATAGGACCTATGATTTCATGAACTAAAGGGTACTCCCTGAGGAAATGCAAGTTTCCTTTTTGGAATCTCATAGTTTTGGAGAGTTTCCTGGATGTTGAGAGGTTATGTGACTTACCCAGGATCATATAGCTAATATGTGTCAGAAGTAGGATTTGAACCCAGTTCAAATGGTTATGAGCTATTATGCCATATCCTCTCCTGAAATATAGAATGTGGAAAAGCTCTGAAAAGGTAAAAAGTGGGCATTTCCTATTCCAAAACCCTATATCATAGAAGAAATTCTAGACTGGGGAGTCAGGACTGGATCAGGATTGGGTCCAATCCTAGATTTGCTGGTCTCTTTCTGCTTGTCACCTGGGTTAGGAAAGACAACATACTTTGTAAATTCTGTGAAGAACCAGAAGAACATCAGCCATCATTATTTAATCTCTCAGCCTCTGTTCTCTCATCTGTAAAATGGGCATAGAGAATTAGAAGATCGGTAAGGTCACTTCCAGCCTGGCTACTGTTTGATCTATTGAAATAACTTCCTAACTTGTCCTGATGACTCCTACCTCCCCTCTCCTCCTCCCTTCCAATCCACCTGACCTTACCACTGGGGCTTCCAAATGGAGAGTACAGATTACACCTCCCTACTGCTTGGTACAGTTCCCTGGGTTCCAGCCTATATTTCACAAACATGTTTCTGTATTTTCCAGCCCCCAGACCTTTGCTCACTTTGCTCTTTTATGCCTAGGATGTCATTCTGCTTGCCTGCCTTCCACTTTCTTGGACCACTTGAAATCTTAGCCGCATTGCTCAAGGTTGGACTCAAATGCAGTCTTTTCCTTGAGTCTTTGCATCAGTTGCAGATGACTTTTCCTTCCTAGGACCCTAGATCTAGAATGGAAAGGGTCTTGTAAGACGGTTTTCTCCTACCCCTGAATATTGCCTTCAACAAGACACCAGAGAGTGAATGACTTACCTGAGGTCACACTGATAGCAAATAATAGCGCTGGGTTTTGATCCCAGGTCTTGTGACTCAAAAACCAGTGTTGTAGCCATAGTACCAGGCTATCTCTCTCTCACAAAACACTCAGAGAGTCAGTGTGAAAGAACGCTGAGCTTGGAGATAGGAAAACCTGTATTGAAATGATCCCTTCTGATACTTGATAGGTGTGACTTTGAGTAAGTCATTTTACTTGTGTGACACTCAGTTTTCTCCTCTATAAAATGAGGATAGCACCTTGACTCCCTATTCCCTCAAGGTTGTTGCCAGAAAAGGGTTTGTGTAGTTAAAAATGTCTTGTAAATGTGGGTTGTTTTCCTTGTCTCTCTTGTGCACTTTTATATTTTTAATGTTGGTTATCTGTGTCCATGTATTGCCTCTCCTCACTAAAATGCAAACTCCATTGTTTACAATGTAGTGGAAAGAATCAGAGGACCTGAGTTCAGTTCCTAAATCTGACACGTATTACTTGGGGAAGTCATTTCCCTTACTGGGTCTCGCTTCTTTCTTTGTAAGATGAGGAGGATGGATTCGATGATCTCCAGAAGTGTTTCATATCTATTACATTTCTGACGGACAATGTCTTAGATCTCTGTCTCCCCGGAATTTGTCAGAGAGTTTAACATGTGTGGTTTGCACTAAACGGAGCTTGATGCAGATTGTGACCGTGGTTCCTTCCTATCTTGATCCTTGAGGGATAGAGTTAGTCTTTCTCCCAAGGAACCAGTTGTGTCTCCTTAAATTGGCCTGGGCTGTACTTACTCTAATAGAATAAGATTTCTTCTCCTGATTGTACAACCAGAGAATCATAGACTCTTAGCATTAGATGCAAACTTAGGACTCAATTAGTCTAATTTCCCACCCAGTGTACAAATTGCAACCACCAGCATTTCTGATAGGCAGTCATCTAGTTTTTTTCTTGAATACTTCCTGTGACAGGGAACTCACTACTTAACAAGGTAGGCTTTTCCATTGCTGGACAGTTCTGATTGTTAAGAAGTCTTCCTTGACTTGAACCAAAACCTGGTTGTTTGTCATTTCAACTCATTGTTTCTTGCTTTACTTTCTTGGGTCAGGCAAAATAAGTCTGCTCCCTCTTCCATTTGAAATCCAATTAGAAATCTAAAGACTGTTATTGTAACTTCACAGAAAAGATACAAGGGCTTCACCCTCTCCCTAACCCTGCACTGATTGGCCTCTCCTAGGAAGGGGAATTGGTGGTGTCAGTGGTGTTGAGAGGAGACTAACAAACCATTATCACCTGCTCTTGAGTTTGTAGCACCTTTTCTGAATAATAGCAGAGACTGTCTCATTTCTTCTGTTAGTTTCTCCAGGTTTAGCACAGTTCTTGGCATATTAAATGATTTTTCATTCATTCATTCTCTCATTCATTCATTCATTCATCACTCATTCTTGTTCCAAATGAGCTTCTCAGCTGAATTTTTAGGCTTTAGTCTGGGTTTCCTCTTCATCTCTGTTTTCCTCTTGTAATTAAACAAGTGCATTTGATACTGTACCACATGAATGGAAATTTTCCCCATTTCACAGATGAGAAAACTGAGCCTCAGGGTCATTAATTTCCTTTTCTATGGTCACACAACTAGGAAGGATAAAAGAGGCAGGAATCAGGTATTCCCAGGCCCTCATCCAGTATTTTTTGCACCATAAAGACTGTTGGTTGGTGGGGCACAGTCCTTCTGCTAGTTCATCTTCCAGTTCCCTGAGAACCAATGATTTCATTCATATGGTGCTCTGCCCTGCTGCGTGGGGCTGGAGGTGGGCGATGTTGGAGAGGGCATGAGAGCCTGCCATGCTGGCATCTTATCTCAAGGTCCTCCATCACATCCCACTAATGCTTGGCCTGGGCCACCCCTCTCAGGGGCCCCTTTTCACAGGCCCCCATCACATCCCACTAATGCTTGGCCCTCTCGGGGCTCACATCTCCCGTCCTCCAGGTATTGTAGTTAGTAAGGAAAGTTAAGCATTTATGGTTGTTGGATTGTTTCAGTCACATCCAAAGGCACCCATTTGGGGTTTTCTTGGCAAAGATACTAGAGTGGCTTGCCATTTCCTTCTCCACCTCATTTTGCAGATGAGGAACCTGAGACAAACAGGGTTGAGGGATTTGCTCAGTGTCACGCAGCTAGTGAGTGTCTGAGGCCAAATTTGAACTTGGGTCTTCCTGACTCCCAGTCCAGCACTCTATCTACTGTGCCACCTAGTCACTGCTTCTAAACGCTTAAGTGCTTTACAGATATGATCTCAGTGATCTTCCCAACAATCCTGGAAGGAAGATGTTACTATGATCCCCAGTTTGCAGTTGAGAAAAGTGAGGCAGAGAGAGGTTAAGTAACTTGCCCCAGATTACACAGCAAGTGAACATCTGAGGCCCCAATTTGAACACAGGTTTTCTTGCCTCCCAGTCCAGCACTTTATTGCACCACTTGGAGAGGCCGCTGAACTTGGAGACAGGGGGATCTGAGTTCAAATTTTTCCCTCAGATATATATGAGCTGTGTGATCCCAGGCAAATAATTTAACATCTCTGTCCATCAGTTTTCTCATTAGTCAAATGAGAAGGTTGGAGTCAAAGGCTTCTAAGGTCCCCCCCAGCTCTAGATGTCTGACCTCTATGATCCTGGTTTGGAGGAATGGAGAAGAGACAGACTCCCCGGCTGATCTCACTCCTGGTGCAAGTGTACCTGCGGTCAGATTGTCCCCAAATGCTGATCATAGCTCACATAGGATCACAGATCTAAAGCTGGAAGGAATCTTAGAGGTTGTTTGGTCAAACCCCTCATTTTACATCTGAGATAGTCCAGGACTGAATCTGCATGAGATAGCCCAGCCCTGTGTTAGTAGCTAGTCTTCCTGAGTCACTGTGACTGAAAACTTCCATCCAGAAGGCCAAGTTTCTGGAGATGGGCCACTCTGAACTTAACTAGGCTTCCTGAGAGGACAAACATGCAATCGATATCAGGGCTTTAGTCAAAGTTTTTCCAGCTTCGTAAGACCTACTAGAGCTTGTCTTTGAGAAACCAAAGTCACCTTAATGCCACATGGAAGCACTTCAGTGGAAGGATCATAAAATATTATAGAATAATAACACACATTCTGTATTGCTTTGAAGTGTACAAATTGCCCTATGAGGTAAGGGCTGCAAATATTATTATTTTTTAAAATAGATGAGCACATTGAGAATCAGAGAAATTAAATACCTTTCCTGTGGTCACATAGCAGCTAATAGGTGTCAGAGCCAGTGCTCTAGACCATAGCTTTAGAACAGGAAAGGGCTTTGGAGGTCATCTCATTCAGATCCCTCATTTTCCAGATGAAGAAACTGAGTGCCAAAGAAGTTAAGTGATTTGTCCTGGTCACATAGCAGTTAATAAGTGTCAGAACGAGGTCTTCAGATCATAGCTTTAAAGCTGGGACAAGCCTTGGCTGGCATCTGGTATAGATAATTCATTTCACAAATAAGAAAGGTGGGAGGGAAGGAAGGAGGGAGGGAGGAAGGGAAGAAGGAAGGGAAGGAAGGAAAGAAGGCTGAAAAAAATAAGTACTTATTAAGTACTTAGAATGGGCCAGGCACTTTCCTAAGCACATTACAAATATTATCTCATTTTATCTTTGCAATAGCCCCAGGAAGTAGGTGCTGTTATCCCTATTTTACAGTTGAGGAAACTGAGGCAGGTAGCAGTCAAGTGACTTGCCTAGGTTTACACAACTAGTGAGTGTCTGAAGTCGGATTTGAACCCCAGAAGACCTGGGAAGAGCTGGTTTCAAACCCTTTCTCAGACTCTCATGAGGTGTGTAACTCTAGACTTCAGAATCCACTGTGCCATCCTCGCTTTGAGGAGACTATGACCCAGTGAGGTTTAAATGACTTGCCCAAGGAAGTGAGTGGCAAATCTGGGATTTGAACCCAGGTTCTCTGATTTCAAGTCCAGTGCTATCTCAGGTTGGGAGGATGGGAGGATGGTGTTGGCCTACCTCCATTTTCCAGAGGCAAAAACTGAGTCCCATAGAGGTCAGATGACTTGCCCAAAGTTGTACTTCAAGGTATTGGCAGAGTCAGGACTTGAACCTGTATGTCCTGATGCCCAGGTTAATATTTTTCATACTCTGCCTTTCCAGCCACCATCTTGGTGAGGATTCCCTTGGCCTCAGTTTAGACTTAGATGTTAGACTAGATGGCCTCTGAGGTCCCTTCCAGCTCTAGAGCTATTACCTGGTTTTATCCAACAGGGACAGTGCCAGAGGGCAAGGCCCTTTGGGGAAGGGGAAAGGAAGAAAGAGAAGAAGGAAAGAAAGAAGGAAGGAGGAAAAGGAGGAAGGGAGGAAGGCCCTTTGGGGGAAAGGAGAAGACAAAGCCAACTTTGTCAAATCCTCAACTTTGTCAAGAGCTGGCCCTGCAGCTGCTTCGCTCCCAGAGATAAAAACCACTGGCCCTCCCCCAACCTGCCATAGAGAAACACATAGCAGGCCCCCTCACGACTGAACATGTCTGGCCACAGCCTGAGGACACACATAGGACTGGCTCTGGTGAATCAGCTGAGAGCTCTCCAGTCTCTCAGATGCCCAGAGAGGAGAGAGCTAAAGGCACAGAGAAATCTCTTCCCTGGTGAGGAAATGTTTGTTCCCACTTCTCCCTACCCTGGTTAACACAGCTGAAACCAAGAGCAGTGAGTGCCCTGAGGGATATCCCTAGAACATCTGGAGCGCCACTTCTAGAGATTAGGTAGGTGACTAATTCTACTTAATTAGTTCAGAACCTACTGGAAAACTCCCTTTGATGGGAAGGACAGATAAAGGGAGACAAACAACTCTGACTGTTGCTGGAGAAAGGGAGTAAGAGGCAAAGAAAGGTCAACACCTTGGCCCTGAGGTGGGGACTGTTTGGAAAGGATTGGATGGAGGGAAAGAAAGAGAAGAAAAAACCTAGGGAATTCTCACAGCCAGGGTCAGCCTAAGGATAGGTTTTACCACTCAAGGATGCCATCTGATCCCTGGAACACGTGCCTCTTCAAGGAATAGGAAGTGGTTCAGTGCCTCAGTCATGTCCAACCCTTCCCAACCTCACTTGGAATTTTCTAGGCTGAGATACTGGAGTAGTTCACCATTTCCTTCTCCAGTTAATTTTACAGATAAAGAAACGGAGGCAAACAAGGTTAAGTGACTTGCCCGGGGTCACACAGTGTCTGGGGCTGGATTTGAACTCAGGAAGAAGCGTCTTGCAGACTCTAGGGCCCAGCGCTCTACGCATTATGGCACCACCTAGCGCCCCTATGGGAATAGACCAGCGATTTTATTGATGTAGGAAAAGCTATGTGATAGAGAAATTCCCTCTATAAATGCAGACTGGCCATTGCTCTCTCTATAAATTACCGTCTAAGAGAGTTTACCTAGGGGATCACAGTCAGTTTGCCGAGGATCACACAGCCAGCATGTGTTAGAGACCGGACTTGAATCTACATCTTCTGACTCCAAGGCCAATTCTCTAACCATTATACTACACTGCCTCTCCTACCACTTGGATTTTCTGACATCATTAGAGTTCTGATTGATCAAAATACAGATCTTAAAACTGGAAGGGTCCTTGGAACATATGGCCCTACCTTCTGCTTGCCTTTTCTTTTAAATTTGTTTTAATTTCTGTCATATTTTTACATCTTTCATTTATAACTGTAGCCTTCTTCCCATTCTTTTTTTTAAATAAATAACTTAAATAAACTTTTTAATAAATACCTTAAAAAGGGGAGGAAGCCATTCAGCCAAACTAATCAATATATCAACCGAGCCTGAATGTAAATGTAGCATTCTGCACCCAAAGCCCCTCACTTCTCTCAACTGGCCTGCCTTTCCATCAGGGCAGGTAAGTTACGGCAGAACATAGAAGCCTCAGGGCTGTTATGAGACTCAAATTAGATCATGGATGTAAAGCATTTTGCCAACTTTAAAGTGCTTGTAAATACTAGCTACTACTATACTACTACTACTATTACTGTAATAATATTTATTATAGTTAAAAATAAAATATGATTAATTATATATAAAATATAATTAAATAACATATACTAAAGTTATTAGTAGTAGTAGCCTGCAAGCACTAGGCTGCTACTCTGGTGATGATTTCGCTCTCTGAGTTTTCTGCCGCACTCCTGCTGAGCTCAAGCAATGTTTATAGAACAACACACAGGTGAGCTGGTAAATATTTAACGACCAGGCTCTCCAGGAAAAAAAATGTACGTACACACACTTTTAAATTAAGTCTTCATTATTAACATTTGCTCAAGTCTAGACAATCAGCAAAACGATAAATCAATCCCTGATTTGTAATGACTGCCAGTTTCCAAAGTGTAAATGATGCTCACGCTGAAAATTTAACGATCCACAAGCTTGTTAGAGCTGGCTCCAGCTTCTCCTACTGCCTGAATCCCCTGGCTAGAAGAGACCTTGGAGGACAGAATATAGAATGTCAGAGCAGGAAGAGACCTAAGGGATCTTCTAGACCAGAATATCTTCTTATTTCATGGATCACTTTAGTAGTGAAACCTATGGACTCCTCAGTTTTAAATACAATAAAATATAGAGGATTATAATCAATTATATTAAAGTATAGTTCTGCAAATATTTTAAAAACAGGTTTTCCGACTCCAGGTAAAGAACTCATGCATGTGAATTTCCTCCTTTTACAGAGGAAGAAACTGAGGCCTGTGCATGGTCACAGATCAAGAAGTGAACAGTTATCAATAAGGTTCAGACTCCTATTTCTTGACTTCCAGTCTTGGATTGTGCGGTGCCATCTACCTCCCTCACCAGCTTGTCACACAGGCTCCTCAGGGTAGGACGCCCCTGGAACTTACTTCCCAAACTCCCAAGTCAAGCCACTGCTATAACTTCTGTTCTTTCCCCCTTCCTCACCTCCAGTTTCTGGACCCTCCTGGCTTTAGAGTGATTGTCCATAGTAACTGTTGCTGTTTCGCTCCCAGCCTGATGTCTTTCTTTTTTCTTCACCTCATTAAAGGGGCCACGCCCTGGCTATTTCCTAAACAGGCCTATTCAAGGAATGGGCGTTACCTCACCCTAAGTGAGTATCTGCATAGACCTTGGTCTAAAGGGCCCAAGGGCTCCCAGTGCATCCTGGGTCATCTCCAGTTGTCCTGATGAATATCCGGCCACTGGATTCAGATGGCTCTGGAGAAGTGAGGCTGGTGACCTGCACAGACCTCCCTCACTCAAGACAAAGTCAAGTGCAAGTCATGTCATCATTTCTCTGATGGCACAATGTCAATTTCAAGTCATGTCATCATTTCTCTGATGGCACAATGTCAATTTCAAGTCATGTCATCATTTCTCTGATGGCATGGTCTTCTTCGGCAACGAAGGACAAACACAATCTTCCAATGTCAAGTATTGGAAATACAAGTGATTCCTTGGACCACTGGCTAATATCCTCTACTGCCCCCTTTGTAAGGCTGGTGGAGAGTGTCTCACCCATATAAGTATGTGGCCAAGGAATTGGTGATAGGAGGCCAGAACCTTCAAGGACCTGATCCAGCCCTTTCCCATTACCTCCCTCCCTCCAACCATCCTTCCTCCCAAGGAAGGAGCAGCAGCTGAAGACCTGACCCTTGCTCTGAGGAACAAGCATTATTAAATATTGGTGACATACAGACTATGGGCAGAGCACTCTCTCAGAGAAGCAGCAGGTGACATCCCTGCTCTGAATTGCTGATATGAATCTGACTGAAACGATACAGGCAGAGAAAAATTAAATCACAGTAGAAAATGGGCATCAGTAGGAAAGACACTGGTCTGGAGTCACTGGACCTGGGTTCAAATCCTTCCTCTGATTCTACCTATGTGACCTTGGGCAAGTGACTTAATTTCCCTGAGGCCCTCCCTGAGCCTTCGTTTCCTCATCTGTAAAACTATGGTGTTAGACTAGATGTCTCAGGTCTCTTCTACATCTATGCCCCAAAGACCTAGGTCTGAGTCCTAACTCCAACACTTACTCATCTGTGACCTTAGACAAGTCACATCTCTTTGAGTCTTTATTTTTTTCTTCATATGTAAAACTATGGTGTTAGACTAGATGATATCTGAGTTCCCTTCTACATCTATGTTCTAGAGACCTAGATTAGCCTTGGACAAATCACATTCCTCTGACTCTCAGTTTCCTCATCTGTAAAATAGGGAAAGAGATGGTACCTTTGATTTCCTTGATACAGGGAACTCCCAAGCTAAGGAAATTCCTTCCACTGATGCAGGTTGACACCTTCTTTTCAACTATAGTCTTAGGTCATTGCACTGAGAGGTTAAGTAAATTGGCCTAGGGCCACAAAGCCAATCTATATCAGAGGCAAGATTTGAAATTAGGTCTCTTACCTCCTGAGTTGTAGGTGAAACATTTTATGAAACTTAAAAAGCTCATGGAGATGAGAGCATTTGTTAATAACAAGGCTCCTGGTTGAGATGTGCTCATCCTGGTAGGTGTGAGAGTAGTTGATCCTGAACCAAATGCACCAAAGTGCATTCATTCTTCCTGAGAAGTTGCAGCTTTTCTCCAGGCTAAATGGACTCCAGGGGATTCATTCCCCTGCCTAAAACCCCCCTCCATCTATCCACACATCCTGTCTTGCTCAAGACCCCCTTTCTCCAGCAAGCCTCCAGATATTCCATCTCACGCGGAGCCTTTATTTTCTATCCTATGTCCCACTGGGCATTCTTGGTTTAACATCTAACTTTTTATGTGATGTGTATTCTCCTCCCAACTGGCCTCAGTCAGCCAACAGGCATTCATTAAGCACTTACTGTGTGCCAGGCACTGTGCTAAGCACTAGGAGTACAAAGAAAAGCAAAAATGGTTCTTGAAACCTCAAAGAACTCTTTCTAATGAGAGATCACTCTCAGGCAACTATGTACATACAAGATATGTACAGAGTAAAGGGGTGGTAACCTCAGAGGGAAATCAATGGAGAGGGATGTTTGCAAAATAGAAAGGGCTTCTGCAGAAGGTGAGATTTGAGCTTATTCTTAAAGCAAGCCTGAAGGCAAACGGAAGGAGAGAAAACATTTCAGGCATGGGGAACAGCCAATGCAAAGGCAGGGCAATGGGAAATAGAGGGTCCTGTTCAAAGAATAGCAGGGAAGCTCGTGAATGAATGTAAAGTTGACTTTGGAATGAATCAAAGGGAGATATAATCATCACATATCATAAGAGACCTCGAAGATCATTTAATCCAACTTCCTTAACTGTGTTGCTTATTTTGAGGTGTATCTGACTCTTCATGAGGGTTTTCTTGGACAAGATACTGGAGTGGTTTGCCATGTCCTTCTCCAGCTCATGTTACAGATGAGGAAACTCAGGTATACAGGGTGAAGTGACTTGCCCAGGGTCACACAGCCAGTAAGTGTCTGAATTCAGGAAGAGCAATCTTCCTCACTCCAGGCTGGGCACTCTATCTACTGTACCACGTAGTTTCGCCTTCCTTTAATTTAGAGAGGAGAAAACTAAAAGTCAATCAATCAGCAAGAATTTATGAAATGTGTACTATGTGCCAGGCACTGTGATAAGCAGAGAGGGGAAGGGACTGACTCAGGGTAATGGCAAAAGTACAACTAGAACCCAAGTTTCCTGATACCCTCTCACCACTCCCATGCCAGGTCTCTTTTCATTATACTTGCAGTTAGCTTTCTATGGTCTGACACCAGTGGGGGCTCATTTTAATGAGACCATGATCATGTTGGAAATGGTATGTTTTATATCAAACATTAGAAGAAGAGGAAAGATATCAAAACCTCAGAACTGGTATTCTGGGGAGTTTCATCTGCAAACAGATGCCAGTTCCTCCCCATGACCATCACCATGCTATGCCCTCAGTACCAGGCCCTTGAGTCAAGGTCACAGACATTTAATTGGTCCTGGAAATAAGTGCAACGTAAGTCCAAACAACAGTATCAACAGTAATTCTTTAGTCTTTTATATCTATAGGGCATCTTTAACTTTCCAATGCACTTTCATATCCATTATCTCTTGGCTCTTACAACCATCCTGGGATTACTATCATATCCATTAACTCATGTGTCCCATCCTAACAGCCCTTTGAAAGAAGTTGGGCAGGCAAGGATTAATGTCATTTTACAGAAGAGGAAACTGAGTATAGTGAAATCATTTTGTATCCTTAGACTTACCAAATGATAATACTTCTCAGAGAAGTTAAATGACTTGCCTGATGTCACTTAGAAAGTCAGGATCTTTTCCATAGCACAACTGGGCCTTGACTCTCAATCAAGGTCATGGTGCTAGAGGCAACTTGACTTGCCATCCCCAGGGAGTTCTTCCCTGATGCCTGGCACCATGGGAAAGAATCTGCTTAGGCTGCTCTTGGAAGAATGTTAATATGACAAGTAGAAAAACCCAGTAGGGTGTTACAAACATCAATTGCCTATGGCCACCTCTATGTCTTTGGACAAACATCTTTGAGCTCCATTTTCCCCGTCTATCAACATTAATCCCTCGCTGATCTCCTTTACAGGGTTATTATGAAGAGGTGAATGAGTTAAAGCTATAAATGGTTTTGCTCACAAACATTGGACCCCCATCCATGTGTGATTAACTATGTGTATGGAGTGCTGAGCTTGGAATCAGGAAGGCCTGAGTTTGAATTCTGCCTTAGACATTTATGAGCTGTATGACTGGGCAAATCACTTAACCTTTCACAGTCTCAATTTCCTCATCTGTAAAATGGTGATAATAACAGCATATACAGTGTCTTTGTGAGGATCAAGTGAGAGAATATATGTAAAAGACTTTGCAAGCCTTAAAATGCTTTACAAATATTAGGTATCATTATTATTGTTATAATTTGGCCAAAACTTACCCTAGAACCCTCCTGATCGGAGGGCCAAAGGGGCAACATTGCTGTGGCTTGAACTACTTTTTGAACACCTCAATTGCTTCAGAACATGCTGTGTTTTTACAGCTGACTTGACTCCGGCTGTTTCTTGTAATGTATGTCATGAGCTCTCGATTTTCCACAGGGGGCTGATTATCCACTTGGTGGAGAATCTGACAGCGGCAAGGCTTTACCCTGCCAGCCATTTCCCCCTGACTCTGGAGGAAAGAAAATTAACTAATCACTGCCATTCCCTGCCCCCGTCCAACCTTCCTGATGCCTTCTTTAACCATTATCCTGTGCCTTTAAGTCTCTTGGTGGAGGAAGAAATAGAGAAGAGGATGGAGGAGGATTTTTGAAACAGGAGGAGGGCTACAATGGGTTAGCCAGCCCCAAGCTGGCTTCTCTAGCCCAGGATCCTGACTCTGATGGGATATACCTGTAGTGACAGGGAACTCAATTCAATATTTGAACAGTTCAAATTGTTAGGAAGTTTTTCCTTGTATTGAACTGAAATCTGTAAGATGGTAAAATACAATGTAAAGATCAATGGATTTGGAACTCAAGATTCTGGGTTCAGACCCTGGTCCTCATGTTAGCAATGTGACTTTGAACAAAACCCTCAGCTTTTCTGAGCCTCAGTTTTCTCATCCGTAAAATGTCTCTTCCCATTCTAAATCTATGATCTACTTATTGTTCTTACTTTTTCCCTCTGTAGTTAAAAACAGTATCACTGCCTCTTCCATGCAGTAACCCTCCAAATGCTTGAACACACAGCCATTACCGTGTTGGTCTTTTTCAGTTGTGCCTGACTCTTGGTAACTCTTTTGGGAGGTTTTCTTGGCAAAAATACTGGAATGACTTGCCATTTCCTTCTCCAGCTCTTTTTTATAGAAGACACAGCTAGTAAGTATCCGAGGCAGGATTTGAACTCAGGTCTTCCTGTCTGCAGTTCCAGTGCCCTATCCACTGTACCACCTACCTGTCTTCAAACACGGCCATTGTGATACCCTAAATCATTCCTTCTCAAGGCTAAACATCCCTAGTCCCTTCAAGCAGTGCCCACATGACATGATTTCTCCTCAACTCATCCTCAGCTTAATGTCCCTCCTAACATGTGGAGATCAGAAATGGATACAATGCTTCAGTCAGGATCTGAGCAGAACAGAATAGAGCAGAGTTCTCACCTCCTTCCCTCTGGTTACTAGTTATACTGAGCTTTATTTTTATGTTTTATTGTATTTTTATTTAGGCAGCTACATAGGACAGTGGATAGAGCCCAGTCCCAGAGTCAGGAAGACTTAAGTTCAAATCTAGCTTCAGATGTTTACTACCTGCGTGACCCTGGGCAAACTACTTAACCTTCTTTGCCTCAGTTTCCTCATATGTAAAATGAGTTGGAGAAGGAAATGGCAAACCTAGAAAATGACAAAGTCAAGAAAACCTCAGATGGAGTAATAAATGGTTTGCACATGAAAATGACTGAACAATAGAAAAATATTTTTATTTTGTTAAACATTTCCCAATTACATTTTTGAATATATTTTTATTGATATTTTCTATGTCTTACATCACCATAGTGATCCAAATATCACTCCTCCTCCCAAAGTACCAAAGCACATGACAAATAGTATTTTTAGAGAGAAAAATATATTGATACTTTGGAAAAGTCCAAAAACATAAGCAATATATGATTCCTGCAGACCTTCCACCTCCACAAAGGAGTGGATTGGGGTTGTCTTATCTCTTCATTTGAGTCCTGATTGATCGTTACAATGTTTTGACATTGTCTGGGGGTGGGGTATGTAGTTGTTGTTTCTATTTATTTTGCTATATTTACTGTGTAGATTGTTTTCTTTGCTCTACTTACTTTGCTTTGCATCAGTTCATATAAATCTTTCCCTGCTTCTCTGTGTTCATCTCATGCATCATTTCTTAAAGCACAATAGTATTTCTTTACATTTGCGTACCACAATCTGTTTAGCCATTCCCCAATGGATGGGCATTTACTCTGTTTCCAGTTCTTAGTTTTCCAATTCCAACACAAAGAGTGTTGCTGCAAATATTTTGGAGTATATGGGGACTTACTTCTTATCTATGACCTTATTGGGGCTCTCCATACTGTTGACTCATCTTGATCTTGTCATCACTTTTTTTACACCTACCTCATGTTATATTTGTGCCATTGATTTTTTCACTTAAGCATAGGACTTTGCATCTATTCCTATTAAATTCCATCATGTTAAATTTGATCTACTCTGGCTGTCATACATGTTAGTGAGAGTAAATCTAGAGCTAGAAAGGTCCTCAGTCAAAGCCCTTTCTTTGACATATGAGTAAACTCAGATGCAGGAAGATTTTGTCACCTGAGAAAAAACGCCAATGACAACATTCAAACCCAGGTCCTCCAATTCCAACTCTTTCAGTTGTACTACTATGCTTCCAATCTGCCAACACCATCAACATGTTATCTGTGCGTCTATTCAAGCCACTGGTAAGTATGACGAACGTACTAGGGCAAGGACAGATTCTTGGTACGCTCCACTAGAGAATTCCATCCAGGCTGACCTCAATTCTCATCACTCTTTGAATTTGATCATTCAGCTAGTCCCAAGTCTACCTACTATTACCGTTTCTTAACTCACACCTCTACATCTGATCTAAAAGGATATCATGAGCTCTTTGAAATATGGTACTGAAATCTACCTCCCATCCTAAGTTAGGGCCATCCTTCTAATATACAGCTTCTCAACATGGGTTCTTAGGGATAACTGCCAAAAGCCTTAAACTCAGACATTTTAAAAACTCAATTTTTTGTTACATTCTAAGTTAAGTTTATCCATTTTTAAGGTTATTGATTTTGATTATCTTGGATAACAAGTTTGACGCTTGTTCCTACTTAGCTAGATCAATCAATGAATAACTAATTAGCTCCTTTTTTGAGAGCCTCCTATGTGTCCAGCTCCCTATGTTAGGTTCCTTGAAGAGAGAGCCAGAGAAAGAAAAGCCCCTACCCTACCTTTAAGTGGCTTACAGCCTAGAGGTCAGTTAATATGAATTTATTAAGCACCTACTATGTGCCAGGTATTGTGCTAAATGCCAGAGAGACTAAGAAAGGAAAGTCTAGGCTCTCAAAGAACTGACAGTGTAATGGGGGAAACGACATGAAAGCAACCTTGTTCATACAAGCTACATACAGGATAAATTGGAAAATAGGAAATGCCCTAAAGTTAGGGAAAAACAGAAAAGGCTCCCTATAGAGGATGAGATTGTAGCTGGGATTTGAAGGAAGCCTGGAAGCGAGATGAGGAGACATTTCAGGTGTGAAATACAACCAGTGAAATTACCCAGAGTTAGGACATGAAATTTCTTGTTTGAGGAATAGTAGATCCCCATTGTCACTGGATTGAAGAGTAAGTAGGAGAAAGTACGGTGGGGAAAAACCAGAAAAAGGTGGGGAAAGCAATTATAAAATGCTTTGAACTCCAGAAAAGAGGAAAGATAAAGCTGGATACACCAGCAAATACAGGTTAGGTCAGTGAGGACCAAGTATGAATGGATACGACTCCTGGAGGAGCTAAGAAAAGGGAGCCATCACCGGGATAATCAAGAACAGCTTTATGAAGGAGAGGAAGATTGGGTTGAGCCTTGAAGGATGGGTGAGGCTTAGGTATGTAAAAATAAGTATAGTGAAGGAGGAGAAGTGAGAAAGTGCCAAGTATGTTCTTTAGAGAATAAATAGGCCAGGATAGGAGAGAAGCTGAAATCAACCTAGAATGGTAGATTGGGAGCAGGTCAGGAAGGGCCTTGGAAATTAATTTAACTTTAATTTTATTTTTATTTTATTTTAATTTAATCAAACAAAGGAATTTAGACTTCACTCTGCAATAATAACAAGTTGATACTTCTGTAGTATTTTGAGGGTTTCGAAAGACATAACAGCTCTATATGGAAAGTCATAGAAGATTTATTTCCCCCTTTTTACAAATGAGCAAGTTGAAGCTCAGACAGATTAGGGTTCATACAGTTAATAAGCATCAGACAGAAGTGGAACCCATTCTTCTGATTTTAAACCCAGTACTCTTTCCATGATATCATTCCTCCTCTGTATTGGTCATGGGGAGTCAGTAAAAGTGCTTGAGCAAAGGAGGAGCCCCTCCAGAACAGTGCATTAGTAAGACCACTCCAGGATGGATGGACCACTCCAATAGGAGGATACACAGAGATGGGGGAGCCAGTTGGGGGCTGCTCCGGCAGGGATGTGAAGGTCAGCTTCTGAAAAGAAAGATGAAAGAAGAGCTGACTGCTTCAAGAAGTGGCCAATAAGGTACACTGAACCGTGATCTGTCTTCAGAATTTTTCCATCAAAAAAGCACCTGACTTTTTTACATTTCATCTCCTGCTTTGTAAAAGAAATGTTATTAAAATAAACCCCAGAATTCCATTTAACTATGCACATAATGTGACCAGATCATCTTAAAATATTCCCCTTCATAGAAACTCTATTTTTAACTCTTGGCATGATCAAAATTGAATATTACCACAACTACTTAAAAGTTTCTTTGGAATTTTTGTGTCTATTAATGACTTTTTTGAATGAAATTGGTGTTTCCAACCTGTTCCAAATACCATAATAATTTCTAGGTTGTGTTTTGTTTCATTTTGGCTTTTGCAGTTCTTTTGGGTTGAGAATTATCTGTGCCATGGTCTCCTGCGTTCACATGGATAATTGAGAGTTTTGTGTGAGTCACTTGCTGTATTTTAATAAGGATAAAAGCAATCAAGTTTGCACAGTGTTTTCCTGTGATAGGTAGCAAGTGTTTCCAGGAGTAGCTAGCCTGATTTGCAGTCCTGCTTCCCCAGGCCTTCAAAGTAATCAAGGCAGGCCTTATGAAAAATTTTCCCTTCTCTATTCACTTTGGTGGCCAGATGCGCCTATGGTAGAAACTGGTCAGTAGGTGCAGGATTCCTGCAAGAAGAGGCTGGCAGTTCATGAACTTGGAAAGAGCATGGAATCATGGAACTTTAGTGAGATAATAAAGCAGTGATGTCAAACTCAACTAGAAATGGGAACCACTAAATGATATCTAAGGATCCTGACAGATACACTTTGACTTGGAAAACATGTTAACATTATCTATGTTCTGTTCGACTTTAATTTATTTTGTTAAATATGTCCTTTTAAATTTTTTCATTGTGATTTGTTTAGTAACATTAAAAGAAAGTTTGAACTCTTCTGTAAAAAAAAAAGTCCTAATTACATTTTAGTCTAAAGTTTTGTGGATTATAATATAGCCTACACTATGTGTTGGACATCTCTGATATCGGAGATCTTTGCTATAATCCACACGAACCCCCTCATTTTAAAGAAGAGGAAACCAAAGCCAGAGAAAGGAAGGGACCCAGTCAAGGTCACATAGTGAGTTAGTGGCCCCATCTTTGGCTCTGTCCACAAGAACAAGGACTCAGAACCTTGAAAGACTCAGGTACCTGCTCTACTGGCTAGGGTAAGCTCTTAGCTTCTCAAGGTGAGGGTCAGGGGATAGAATCACAAACAGGCCACACTTAACTGTGTACCTGTTGATACAGAAGTATTAGCTCTTATTATAGACCAAAATCTAAAGGCTCAACTCAATCCTTATCTCTGTGAAGTCTTTCTTGACTATCATTGAGCTCACAGGAATGGTTCCCTCCTCTTACCTCCTCCTATTCTTGTATCCAAATTTAGCCCATACTTTCTGGATAGAGTGTACATTTTTGAGGGTAGGGAATGTTTCAGGAGCTTGATGGTACAGTGGTTAGCACATTGGGCCTGGAGTCAGGAAGGCTCATTTTCCTGAGTTCAAATCCAACTTTAGACTAGGTTGTGTGACCCTGGGCAAGTCATTTCACCCTGTTTGCCTCAGTTGCCTCCTCTGTAAAATGAGCTGGAGAAAGAAATGGCAAATCCATCCAGTATCTTTGCCAAAAAACCCACAAATGGGATCACAAAGAGGCAGAGACAACTAAAAAAGAATAATTGTTACATTTTGGTCTTTATATTCCCGCCACCTATATACCTGACACATAATAGGAGTTAAATATGTGCTCATGAATTGATTGACAGACACAAATCCCCTGACTCCTAGGCCAGTGGCTTTTTCTCTGAATCACAACACGGAGGAATAAAGGGAGAAGATAATTTGTCATGGCTGGTAGAGAGAGGATGGCATGTGACCTGATAATTTTTTGAAAACTGCCTTCAAGCAGATGGAGTTCTAGGCTCATTTGTTGCTGCTATATGATCCTCAACCAATCAGCTAACCTGTCTGTATCTTCCTTCTATAATCAGGAATAGTAATGTCTACCCCCAACCCCCTCAGAAAGATACCAGCACAGGACTCAATACAACATCCTATGGCTCTCTTCTCTGAGGGAAGCTTTGGATTTATCATCCAAGATGGGCAAACACTTACTGTGTGAGTCTGAGCAAATCATTTCATCTTGCTGGCTCTCAGTTTTCTCATGCATAAAATGAGAAAATTGAACTTAAGTAGCCACATGTGTATCTATGATTCCCCTGTATAAAGGGTGTATGGCCATTCCTACAGCATGTGAAGCCTTCCCAGAGATCTTCACTTTGCGATTCCTGATCTGTGGACCTTGGCCATCACCTACCAAGCAACCTTCCAAAGGACAGTGGTTTCTCCTTTCTTTCCAGCGCTGTATCTGAAGGAAAGGGGTGTGGTGGAACTAGATATACTTCTGAGGAAGGCCAGGGTTATGATTCATATAAACAAACCTTGCAAATAAATCTCTTTTCCCCACTCCCATCACCCCAAGTATGCCACCCATAGCTACTTGTGTTTTTGTTTTTTAATCAAGTAAAGTTAGCCAGCCATCTTTATGGTTTGCTTTTTCCACACCCTTCATGGGTATGGATGTGAAAAGTCACATAAGCCAGCACTTCAGCAGTGAGAAACCTTGATATTTCAGCCATCTATCCCCCAGTCTTTACTCTATCCATTCACGTCACTGCCAATGCCTGAACAGGATAGTCCTACCTAGAATCTAATTATTTCTTAGGAGGTAGCTGGATTGCCCCAGAAAACATGGTCCAGGAAACCAACAGTGCCAGCTTTGCACCGTTTCACTGTGTGATATTGACTGGCCCTCTCTGGCCTCTATTTCCCCATCTGAAAAAATGGTGGTAATGAAGGGTGAGGGGTGGAATAAGATGAGTTCAAAGTGTTTGCCAACATTATGTGTATAGTTTATGTTATATATCCAAAGGTCTCTACACATCTGATTTTCTACATACATGATCTACACACATTTTCTGTTGCATGTCCAAAGATCTCTTCCTATCTGACTTTCTGCATTCGAATTTATAAAGCATAAGTAAGAATCCTAAGACAACTGGGTTCATATTCTGCCCCAGATTCTTGCTAGTTGTGTGACTGGGTCCAAGTCACTTAACCACTCAGAATCTCTGTTTCCTCATATGTAAGGCTTGCCTAATGGGGTGTTGTGAGAAAAGCGTTGTGTAAACTTTAAAGTGATCTAGGAATGTACATTAGCATTCTGGATTCTGTAGTCATTCATTTAACACAGGATCATAGATTTGAAGCTGGAACAGACATTCAGTGTCATCCTGTCCAACACCCCCATTTTACAAATAAAGAAACTCGGGGTGAGAGAGATAAAGGGACCTGACCGAGCTCGCCCAGGAAGCAAGCAGCAGACTCAGCCTCATCGATGGCCTTAGATCTAATGGTCACTATGCTAAGTTCCCTTCTAGTGATGGTGTACTCAGTTCTATATTCTAAGTCCCCTTCCTGCTCCAGAATTCTAGATTGTATATTCTAAAGTCCCATATATCACTAACTAGCATCCCATAGCCTAAGTTCCCTTCCATTTGTGGCATTCTAGGTCTTTTATTATAAAGTCCCTTTTAGCTCTAACATCTCATTTTAAAATTTATCTTCCAGTTCTGACATTCTAAGTTCTATATTCTAGGTTACTTTTACCTCTAACATCCTGTGTTCTAAGATCTCTTCTATTTCTGACATTCTAAGTTCAATAGGCTAAAAACTCCTTTCTGGCATTAACAATCAGTGTTCTATACCAGCTCTGTCATTCTGTGTTCTAAACCCTAGAGCCCCTAACATTCCTAATATTCTAAGGCTCATATTCTGAGGTCCTTTCTACCATAGCTCTGAAGTTTTAGGATGCTAAGAGAGGTAGTTAAAAACAATGTTCGTGCTGCTGCTGGGTGTGGGGCCAGGGTAGGAGAGTTAAAGATTTATTTCTTAGGTCTTTAAGAGGAGGAGATAATGATTGACAGTTTGCAAATCACTGCTTTTCATTCACATTGGAGGACAAGAGATGCTGATAAGAGGGAAACCACTGGAATTAACTGAGGTCCCTTCTGGCTCCTGGGACATCCTCGCCCATCAGACTGATAACAAGGCCTTCACTGTACCCAGTGCTATCTCAACTACCCAAGGCAACCCTGCAAACAGACACTTGTGCACTCAGCCCAAGCAGCTGGAAATAGGACTGAGGAGGCAAAGTGAAATAAATCACCATCCATCTGAAGAAGAGGATGCTGAGGGAGGAGGACCTAGCAACTGTTTCCATGTGTCCGAAGGGTTGTGAGGACACTGATGAGCTTAAGGAGTAGTCTCATGAGATTTAGAGAAGGAAGGTAATGATAACAACATCTAGCATTTACATAATGTTTTACATATAGGACTGTCGTAAGGTCATAGATGTAGACTTGTAGGGGACCCTAGAGGCCACTGAATCCAAATCAGTCTTTTTATAGATGATGAGCCACACACACACACACACACACAGGTTGAGTGATTTGTCCACATCACACAAGCAAGTTTGGTTGTTTGGTTTTTTTAACTTACTAAAATATTTATTAAGATTCAACTGTAGAACGATGTACTGGGACACACATGGAGAGGTGTATATATAAATCCATTTCTCCCTCCCCCCATTCATAAACGAAATTAGATTATACAAACAGAACAGGAAGAATGAAATAATAGGAACAGTTGGTCATGCAGCAAATCTTTTGCCTTAAAAATAAATCTCCTAGAACATTGTACACAGCCTGATAGCAACATTGTGCGATGACCTGACTTTGGTAAACTTAACTCTTCTCAGCAGTTGTCTCTAAGACAATTCCAGAAGATTCATGCTATTCTCTCTGTCTCTCTCTGTCTCTCTCTCTCTCTGCCCCTCTCTCTGTCTCTCTCTGTCTCTGTGTCTCTGTCTCTGTCTCTCTCTCTCTCTCTCTCTCTCTCTCCCCCCCCCCTCTGTCTCCGTCTCTGTCTCTCTCTCTGTCTGTCTCTCTTTCCCCCTCCCTCCCTCTCTCTCTCTGTCTCTGTCTCTCTCTCTTTTGCTCTTTCTCATGGTTTTACCCTTTGTTTCTAAATCTTCTTTACAACATGACTAATGTGGAAATATGTTTAATATGATTATATATGTATAACCCATGTCAGACTGCATGTCATCTTGGGGAAGGGGGGGCGGAGGGAGGGGGAGAAAATTTAGAACTCAAAATCTTGTAGAAGTGAATGTTGAAAAAACAAATAATTTTTTTTAAAAAAAATAAATCTCCTAAAAGCTCAATAGGAAGGAAATAAATGTGATTTTGTACCATTAATGCACTAAAACAATCTGTTATTAGTGATATTTGCTCCAGTCCTGTTACCTCGTAGAATTCAGCACAGATATGTAAGTTTCCGAGGCAGGATTTAAACCTTCCTAGAGTAGCCAACCTGGGCCACTGATTGTCACCCTAAGACATTTTGTGCCATCCCCACTTTTGCTCAAGCAATCCCTCACCAAGGAATGCCTTCTTCCTTCTCCCCTCTGAATCCTGCCCACCCTTTGGGACCCCATTTAAGGCTGAAGCCCAGAGAGGTGAAATTTAAAAAACTTCCAGGATATGCAGGCTCTTTAAGGCTCAATCTTGCACCACCTTACCTCTTAAGTCTTATCTCTCTTTTCTTAACCTATTGGAATCCTCCCAGAGTGGCCAAACGGGTTCACTCACTGTTAGCCAAAGGTACGTTGTGTTCTCCCTGTCTCCTACCCGTTGCTCAAACAATTACGAGGAATGCTCTCCTTCTCCCTTCTCCCTCTCTGAATCCTACCCATCCTTCAGGGTCCATATTTTCCACCAAACTTCCCTCAGATCGCTGCAGACTTGTGCGACTCCCTCCCTCCTGTGAGCTCACAGCATTTATGGCCTGTCCCCCTTATTTGGTAATTAAGCCACGCACTCTCATGTGACATCTTTTTCTCATGGGCAGCCAGGTATGGGGGGAAAATGTACTAGATTTGGAATGCAGTGACCTGACTCAAAGGCCCACCTCTGCCACTCTATCTAAAAACATCAGGCAAATCCTTACTTTTGGGGCATTCCCTTCTACCTCTAAGGGATAAAATATAAGGCCTCATCCAGTTCTCATTCTGGTAGATGTCTTGCCTTGTATATAATACAGCTTGCCTCCACTAGATATGAGCCCCTAGTTGACAGAGATGTTGTCTTTTGTTTCTTTGTGTTGCTATCCCACAAGACCTAGCACAGAGCCCCGTATGGAGCAGAAAGACATTGTGGTACAGAGAACACTACCGCTTGAGTCAGAAGACCTGGTCATAAATCCAGCTTCTGCCACTCAGGGCATGTGTCACTTTGAGAAAGTCACTCAACCTGTTTCTTCATGTGTAAAATGGCCATAATAATATTTATACATCCAACCTCACAGGGTTATAGGAAGGGGACTTCTCTATAAACATGAAAGAAACATTTAATAGTGGCATGTGATTAGAGTGGGCATTCAATAAATATTCATGAATTGATGGAAAACCCTGTGCCTGGTGTTAGCACTGCCAGGCGAACAAACTTAAAAAGTATTTCTCAAAGGTTATTTTGTACCTGGAAGACCTGAGTTCAAAACTGGCCTCAGACACTTAGCTGTGTGATCTTGGGCAAGTTACCTTAACATTGTTTGCCTCAGTTTCCTCATCTGTAAAATGAGCTGGAGAAGGAAATGGCAAACCACTCCAGTATCTTTGCCAAGAAAACCCCAAATGGGCCACAAAAAGTGGGACACAACTGGAAAACAACTGAACAATAACAAATTATTGTAATGTAAGGGACCCCTCTTCTGGGCCATCTTGTGGTTGACTCTTCCTGTTACTTCTGACAGTATGCCTGGGTTTGAATTGATCAGTTCTTTATGACTTCCCTTAATGGTATGTTGTCATTTGGGGAGGCAGTGCTGTATCATGTTGTTCTTGGAAGCAGGAGGAAGCAGGTTCAATCCTACTTCTTTCCCCCCTAGCTACATATGTAAGCACAGCCAAGTCACTTAAGGAGGCCATGAGGTGTGGTGCAAAATGCTCTTGATGAAGAATCAGAGAATTCTAGCTCTGCTACTGATTACCTGGGTAACCTTGGGCAGGCCATTTAACTCCGAAGGACCTCTGAGCTTCCTTGTGATGACTAAATGACTCTAAGATCCCTTCAGACTCAAAGTCTGTGATTCCACGGACCTCTCTGAGCCTCAGCTTCCTCATCTGTAAAATGGGGGCAGTAATATCTGAGGGCCACATCTTACAGGATTGTTGTGAGGGCCAAATGAGAGGATGTACCTAAAGCAGACTTTAAGTTATGACCCTGCCCCAGTCTATCCTCCACATAACTGCTAAAGGGATTGTCCTAAAGTAGAGGTCTGACCATGACACTCCCCTACACAATCAATTCCATCAGTTCCATGTTGCTTCAATAATTGAAACATAAATTCCTCTGTTTGACATTTAAAGGTCTTTACAACCTGACTCCAACCTACCTTTCCAACGTTATTCTCCTTTGCTTATGCTACGGTCCAAATAACCAGCCCTTACTAGTCTTCGTATCCCACACTGAGTCTCCGTGCTTTGCATTGTCGGTCCCTCAGACCTGGAACTCACCCCTTCCTCATTTCCTCTTGGAATCTCTATTTTCTTTCAAGACTCCACTCGAAAGCTGCTTTCTACATGAAGCCTTTCCTGATGCCCCACAGCTAGCTAGTGCCTTCCTCCTCCCAGCCTCAATTACCTTGTTTCTAGGTTGCACCTCTTGTCTTCACTTTCCCCAGTTAGATTTTAAGTTCCTTGAGGGTAGGAACCCTCTCTTTTGTCTTTGCATCCCCAGTACCCAGCACAATGTCAGGCTAAATTTGTTGTTTTTCAGTCAGTTCAGTCATGTCTGAGTCTTCTTGATGCCATTTGGAGTTTTCGGAGTGGTTTGCCATTTCCTTCTCCAGTTCATTTTACAGATGAGGAAACTGAGGCAAACAATGTGAAGGTACTTGCCCAAGATCACACAGCTAGTAAGTATTTGAGGCCAAATTTGAACTCAGGTGCTCCTGCCTCAAGCCTGGTGCTCTATCCACCATGCCACCTAGCTGCCCCAGCACATCATATACACTGAATAAATGCTTGTAGATTAATTGATATATGTTATATATAATACAATGACATATATATTTTAATATAGTCTGTTATTATCCGTATCCAAAGCAGTCTCATTCTTATTCTGGGGAAGTTTGGCTGACAGGTATGAGTGTGGTCCTTTACCCCATGGAAGGGGACTAGATACTGCTGTCATTTTGGCATCTAATCTCCTCTGAGATCAAAATAAGTATCTATCATTACTCTACAATGTGGAACCCAAACTTGACCCTGGTTCCAGCCCAGGTGTTTCTCAGGAAATAGCTACAACTTCCTGGCCATCCTACACCATAGAACTTCTATTTGATGACTTTCCTATCTGGGAGACTCTTTCCTCAGTCGAGTCACCTTCTCACATGTGACAACACCCACCCCACCCTTGGAGTCACATAGGGAGCTTGCTTGGGACACCTTGTTTTAATCCCCGCCCACAGGGGAGCAAGACACGCCTCAGTTCAAATACCACCAGGTCCCTCTCTCTTGACCAAACTAAAGCCAGCCCACTTTCAAAGAAGAAAGAACTTGGACACACGCCTTTCTGGAAGCAGCCAGCTGAACTGAGAGGTAGTCCTCAGCTGTGGGATCGTGAACCCCAAATGGAAATCCTGGCCTTCGAGAATAAAGGGGTGAAAGTTAAGTACAAAGTGCCCCTGCTGGGGCTGTTGACTTTCCTAAGGTTTTAGGCTAGAGTCATCCCTTTGTCCCTTGGTGTTGCTTTCAGAATTAGTTTCTTTCAACATGCTATGTTGTTTATCTATAGTACATTAGAGAATTGGGGGCTATGCTTCGTATGTTACCTGTATACATTGTGTACAAATAGACTCTGCAGTATCGAATGGGTGATATATGTGTGACATCATAAGCAATGGTTTATGTCAGAGGCTTATTACAGATCTATACTTCATATAGATCTATGCCTAACGTCTCAAGAGGTAGCTTAGAGTAGTGGGTAGGGGTCTGACTTTGGAGGCAGAAGACCTAGGATCAAGTCTCAGCTTTGTCACTTACTAATTAGGTAGTCTTGGACAAGTTACAAAACTTGGTGAGCCTCAGTTTTCTTATCTGTAAAATGGAGAGAATAGGATTGTTATGAAGATCAAACTAGACGTACATAAGGCACTTTTTAAGCTTGTATAAATGTAAGCTAAGCTATCGTTGATGTTATTTGTAATAATTACTAATGTATTTAATTGATGTGTTATGTGTTTAATACAGTATATGTGTATATACACACACATATATGTGTGTGTGCATGTGTACATGCACAATATACATATATAGGGGGTGTTCCTAAAGTTTTAGTGCAGCTTTAAGCCATTAAAATTCTTTGACAAGGGCAGCTAGGTGGCCCAGTGGATAAAGCAGATAGATAGATAGATAGATAGATAGATAGATAGATAGATAGATAGACAGACAGACGGAGAGTTAGGCAGGCAGACAATAGACAGATGGATGGATGGATGAAGAGACAGATGGATGGACAGATAGAGAGATTAACACATATATAATCTATAATTACACACACATGTAAACTCTCTAACACTATAAGCTGCAGAACTGGTACCTCTCTGTATTGATATAGGGGGTCCCTCATGAGGAGCTCCCTAAAGTGATTAAATCACAGGTCCATCCCAACTCGCATATTATGTCATTTATATTATGTATTCCATATTAGGTATGTCACTAATCAGGGACTTTCAACTTTGCCTATGTGGGAACTCTTGTCAATGATGCATACAGCAAATGGTCTGTACTATACCATGTTTGAGAGTTGCCTGGTACTTAGAGAAGCTAGGACATTTGCCCATGGGCACACAATTAGTAGGTGTCAGACGCCTGCAGGATTCCAACCATGCCTTCCTGCTTTGAGTCCAGTATTCTATCCACTACACCACTGTGAGGCTCATGATATGCATATATAAAAGTGTATACATACTAGCTTTATGTAAGCATATGTGTGTCTACCTGTGTTTATATACATACGTATGTAAAAATGTATGCACACACATACATATAAAAACATATATGTATAAGTACAATGTATATGTGTGTGTCATTCTTTGTGACACCATTTGAGGTTTTTTGGCAAAGATACTGGAGTGATTTGCCATTTCCTTCTCCAGCTTCTTTTATTAATGAGGAAACTGAGGCAAACAGGGCTAAGTGACTTGCTCAGGGTCATGCAGGGTCTGAGGCCAGATTTGATCTCAAAAAGATGAGTCTTGTTCTAAACCTAGTGCTCTATCCATTGTATCACCTAGCTGCCATTTTGTATATACAAACAAATATTATATATACATATGTGCATGTATATATAATATATTCATGTATGTGTATATTCATGTATATTCATATATGTGTTTGTATATCTACTTGGGCCACCTAACTATCCCTGTCAAAGAATTGTAATGGCTTAAAACTGCACTAAAACTTTGGGGATACCTCTGCATATGTACGTCCATATGCCTTCAGATGTATATGTATATATGTACCATATATACACATGAATTACATATGTGTTGTATATATACACATATGTGTGTATATATGTGTGTGTTTGTAGACACACATACATATGTGCTTTCTAGGCATTTATAGCATCATCTTTGATAATCCGATGGTGATAATTAATAATATATTTATTTTTTTCTAGTCCTAGCTCCAAAACTAACTGTGTCATTTCCCCTCTCTCTACCTCAGTTTCCTTAACTTGTAAAATGAGGGGGTTATAGAGTGCTTCCTAAGATCCTTTCTGTCTCTTATATTCCATGATTTTATTTCTCATTTTCATCTCATCTTAATATACCATGCTACTTTGACCCCCAGTCAAGTGTGTTATTTTTATCTGCAGCGGTGGTTATTATTGATTAATCAATTTCAAAGATAGCACTGTTGTGTAACTGTGCTCTTTCCCTCTGCGTGGGGATATATATATATTTGGTGTGTCGGTATTTTCTGTATGATTGGTGGTTTGCCAGCTGACCCACGTTTTGTTTGCTGTGTCTGTCCTTGTTGTATTATATCCCTATAATCACTCATTCGCACATGCTCACACTCACACACACATAAACAGAGTTTAGTTATTTTCTGTTTGTGGTTTAAAACAAATAGTAACAGCAGCGGCTGTTCTTGGGATGCTGTCCAAAAGTGGAATGGACTGCCTTGAGAGATAGTATATTATTTTTCCTCATTGGAGGTCTTCAAATAAAGCCAGAACTATTATTTGTCTGCATATACACATATTCTGAGTCCAGTGCTCTAACCACTGTACCACCTAGCTGCCCTCTGCTATATTATATAGAGGATTTTTCACTGAATGTCTGTTTGCCTTAGATGGTCTCTGAGGTACCTTCCAGCTCAGAGTTTTTGTGATTCTAAGAAGCTAGGTGGTATAGGGGACAGTCCTGGACCTCGAATCAAGATGCTTCTGGGTTCAAATCCTGCTTCAGATGTTTACAATGTATCCCTAGGGAAATCACTTGACTTCACTGGGCCTCTGTTTTCTATATGTCAAATGATAGAGTTGGACCTGATGGCCTCTAATGGCCCTTCCAGGTCTAAATATATTATTTGGGTTCATTTTTTTTCTTTTTTTTTCTTTCAATTGATAGGCATTAGTTTTCTCTCTCTCCTATCCCAATCTCCACTTAAAAATTTTGAAAAAAGAAAGGAAGGAAGAAGAAACAAGAAAGAAAGAGAGAGAGGGAGGAAGGAAGGAAGGAAGGAAGGGAGGAAGGAAGGAAGGAAGGAAGGAAGGAAGGGAGGGAGGGAGGGAGGGAGGGAGGGAGGAAGGAAGGAAGGAAGGAAGGAAGGAAGGAAGGAAGGAAGGAAGGAAGGAAGGAAGGAAGGAAGGAAGGAAGGAAGGAAGGAAGGAAGGAAGGAAGAAGGCAAAACCCTTATAACAAATGTACATAGTCAAACCAACAAATTCACATACTGGCCATGTCTCATTCTACATAGTTGGACCCTTATCACTCGCAGGGGTCATTTTCCCCAGTTCTGCTCACCAAGGCCAAACCAGAGAGTCTATCCCTTCCTCCACACAGAAGCATAAAGCTAGAAGTGGAAGTAACCGCAGAGACCATTTTGCCCAACTCCTCCATTTTACAAATAAGAACCCTTCAGATACTTGAAGATAAGCTACTACATCTCCCCGGAATTTTCTCTTCTTCCTGCTAAAGATTCCTGGTTTCTTCAACCAGTCCTCATACGAAGACACTTCACCATCTTGGTGAACATGGTAGCAGAATTAGTCCTAGAAAAACAAATGTATTTAGTGAGCCATCATTAAATATGATGGTTGGCTGAAAGGGACACCCTTTCCCCTTGGAAAAGGGCAGGGCCTCTCCCTCTTGGTGAATATGCTTGTGAATATGCCCTCTGGGATATCTTTCTCCTCACTCTGTAGCTTGACCTCTGTGTGAGGAAGGAGGTTAGAGAAAGAGGGACGGAGGGGAGGAAGATTTCTTTACAGTTTCCATTATCTGTTTTTGATTGTTTGTAATTCTGTCCTGCACAGGCAGGATTGTCTGAGCCTCTTGGAGCATCCCCAACCCCAGGCATCCATCAGCGCTTAATAGCCAGTGGTCCAGCCTGACTGACTGGTACAAAGGAGCAGTGTCCCTGCTTTGGCCTCAGCCCTCACGATGACGAAGTGGACTTCCTTCAGGGCCACTGAACCCTCAAAACCTGCAACCTATTGGTGTTCCTTTAGACAGAGACGGCGCCTGACCCTCCCAGTCAGTGGCTCCCTCAGTGGGGCCCCAGACATAGGTACAGGCTCTGTTTCCAGTCGACCTGTCAGGGAAACAGAGAAGAGATGGTCATCATCCTGGCCCAGGGCCAGATGTCCTCCAGCATTAAGTGATCGTGCCTCCAATGGTGAGACCATAGCTTTGAGCTTGCAGTAGGTAGAGCTGGTATGTAAGGGAGCGCTCTCAGACCGCAGTGGGTGGTCCTTTCTGCCCATGGGTTGTGGAGATGGACCATTAATTCACTTTGGCAGGAAAGCTTTAAGGAAGGAGCCCCATCTGCCTGAGCTCAATGAACCAGTTAATCCACAAGTATTTATTAAATGGTTACTGTGTTAGACACTGTGCTTGGTAACAGTCCCTGCCCTCAGGGAGCTAACATTTATCCAGAAGGGAGGACACACACACACACACACACACACACACACACACACACACACTTTTTTTTAAATAATAATAATAAGAATACATTTTTTTAAAAGGACACAAAGTAATTTGGGAGGGAGGCAGTAGTAGCTGGGGGGATCAGAATAATCTTCATGTGGAAGGTGAGGTCAGGAATTCCAAAAGGCAGAGGGGAGAGGTATGAGGGACAGTCTCTGCCAAGTTACTGATGGGGGAGATGGAGACCTCCAAGAAGGACACACTGAGCAGAGGCTGAGAAGGAGAGTGATGCATACTAAATCTGGGAAGGTCAGTAGGGCCAGGCTGGGAAGGGCTTTAAACACCACTCAGATAGGATTTCCAGTTCCAACATCTAAGATTCGAGCGTTCTTTCTAGGTTTTGCTTGAAGATAGAGTATGACCTAAATTACTGTGTGATTTCCTTTCCAGGCTATAATTTGGTGATTAGGTATATGTAAATACAGAGAAGGCAGCGTGGTCCCCAGGCTCCTGGCCAAATGTTGGGAATGAAATAACTGGTCCTAGGACATAGTCATCAGAATATTATAGTGAGCTGACCTGAGTTCAAATCCTAGCTCTGCTCCTTCCTTTCTGTGAGACCCTGGACAAGTCACTTAACTATGCTAGACTTCAGTTTCCTCAACTATCCAATGAGAGACTTGGACTAGATGACCTCAGATGTCCCTTCCAGGCTTGAAATCTACCATCTATGAATCCCACTGGAGGAAGTAACCAAATAATACTAATAACACATTTTTCTGGGCCTGGGCCTTCTTCTATTTTTTGGTTATTTCAGTTTTGTCCAACTCTTTATGCCCCCATTTTGGATTTTCTTGGCAAAGATACTGGAGTGGCCATTTCCTTCTCCATCTCATTTTACAGATGAGGAAACTGAGGCAAACAGGGTTAAATGCCTTGCCTAGGGTCATCCAACTAGTAAGTATCTGAGGTCAGATTTAAACTCAAAAAGATGAGTCTTCCTGACTTCAGGCTTGGTGCTCTATCCACCACACCACCTCACTGTTATTCCGAAGGTGGAAAGTTCCTTCCCTCAATGCAGATAAGTGACTTTCCTGTAGCTCGGTCTGAGAAGGTTGCCTGGGAGCACTAAGTGAACCCAAGTTCAAATCCTTGATACTAAAGCTAGTGCTCTACAATACATTGTTTCTCAATTCCCACTTAGGCAGAGCTTTAAGGTTTACGGAGTGCTTTCCTTACAAATACCCTGTCAGGCAGGTAGGGAAAATAGCATTATTACCATTTTACATATAGAGAAGGTAAGGCTTATAGAATCATGGCCTTAGACCCCCTGTTGTACAGGTCATCTAGTCCATCTACATCATTTTACAGAAAATGAAGGAAGGAAACAAGCATTTATTAAGCACTTACTATATTCCAGTCATTTTACTAAGTGCTTTACAGATATCTCATTTGATTCTCACAACAACACAGGGGAGGTAGGTACTACTATGATCCCCATTTTACAGATGAGGAAACTGAGGCAGATGGTGATTAAATGACTTGCCTCAGGTCACACAACTCATAAGTATCTGAGATCACACTGGAACTCAGATCTAGAGTCCAGATCCAGTGCTCTATCATCAGATAAGGAGAAATGAGTCCCAGAATGTATAAGCACTTAGCCCCAAGGTGTCACAGCTAATAAGTGTTCAAGCTGAGACTGAAACTCAGGTCTTCCTACTCCAAATCCAATGAACTTTTTATAATCCTGTAATTAATCTCCAAGTCAGGGAGCATCTTCTGTGTTCAACCTATGCTAAGAAATTTAGGAAACAGAAAAAGTATGTCCTAGAAGAGCAACTAAGTCATTTCTTGTCCCTTTCAAGGGTTGTTTTCCATCCCATTCCATTCCTCCAAATGTAGCCAGAACTCCAATGATTACTCCCTTTCTGAAACATTTCCAGTGGTTCCTGATTGTTGACTCAGTTAAGCCCAAACTCCTCTGCCTGGCTAAATAACTTATCTCATGATAGATTTTGAGTTGGAAGAACGTTCAAGGTCATTTAGTCCAACCTCCTCATTTTACAAATGAAGAAACTAAGGCAGAGATGAAATTACTTGTCCAAAGGACAAGGAACTAAGTGGCAGATCAAGAGATTTGAACCCAGGTTCCCTAGTCCCCAAATCCAGGGTTCTTTCCATTGTACTATGCTACCTCCTTCTGCTCTCTGGCCCCCCACCTACCTTTCTAGCCTTATCTCTCACAGCTCCCTGATAGCTACCCTGCAACTGAACAATTCGCAGTTCACCGAATACACATGGAACTTTCCTGCCTCCTGCCCTTTGCTCATATTTGTCCTTCCACCTGGCATGCCTTCTTCTGCCCCCTTTCCCCTACTCAAGTCCTCGCCAGCCTTGAAGACCCTTCTCAGATACTGCCTCCTCCATGAAGCCTGATGCAATCCCTCCAGCCTTTAGTTACCTCTCCCTCCTCTGGGTCTGTTTGCACAGTGTTTGTGTTTCTCTGATAGCCCTCTTCAGGTTCTGCATTATATTCCACATATGTGTCTGTGCACCTTATCTCCTCTCCTCAAGCGAGGTGGCTATAAGGAGGAGGGAGTCTGATACGTTGTTTAAGTTATTTTTTTTATCATGACCCCATTTGGGATTCTCTTGGCAAAGACACTGGAATGACTTGTTACCTCCTTCTCCAGATAAATAAGGAAACTGAGGTAAACAGGGTGAAGTGACTTGCCCAGGGTCACGCAGCTAGAAAGTTATCTGAGGCCAGATCTGGACTCAGAAAGATGAGTCTTCCTGACTTCAGACCCAGCACTCTATGCACTGCACCAGTCTGGAAGTGTTTGGAATTAAAGGGCTCATGCTCAAATCCTTCCTCTGACATTTACCACCTGTGTGACCTTGGGCAACTCCCTTAATCTCTCTGGGCCTCAGGATTCTCACCTATAAAATGAAGAAGCTGACCTAGATACACAATAAGGCCCTTTCCGGCCCTGCAAGGACAAGGACAATTCAATCTCTGCCCCCCTCCTCAGGTACTCATGTCGTAACCCTCATTGCCCTACACAAAGTCAGTGCTTAGTGGGTTAGAACTGAATGAACAAAGTTTGATATGCTACCTGCAAACACATTGGCAAGGAGCAAAAGCTTTGTGGTCCCCAAGGTGATGTGGAAGGGACATTTCACTAGGACGCAAAAGTCCTGGGTTCTAGCCCACCCAAAACCTGGAACCCTGCCCCATCACCATTGACTTGCTTATTGCTTGCTGCTTATTATTTATTAACTCTCTGGGCCCCACCTATAAAATAGGGATATATTATATATGTGACATAGATATAATATATAATAATATATTATCTGAAGGCAGAAGGCTGGACAAGACAGGGAGAAGGAGAACAGGAGGTGGGCATTTGTGAGCCAATGGATGGGGAAAGAATCCAGTGATTAGGGGCTTGGGATGACCTAGCATAGGAGGGAAATGGGAGCTCAGCTTCCACAGACTGTCACTGAAAACCCTGAGGAGCAAGAGGACAGAAGGAGCAAAGAATAGTGGGCCCACATGCAGCCCACTGGGAGTGGGGAAGTCCAGTTGGGTCCCCTAGCAGTGAGGCTTGGCCTCCTTCAGTGATACTGGGGGAGGTGATAAGAGACAGTCTGCCCACAGAAACTCAATCCCTCTGGTCACTTTGGTGCTATCATACTCAGGATTGTGGGAAACTGTGTACAATGAAAAGATTACTGGATTTGAAGTGAGAAGACCTGGGTTCATCACTATTCTTCTATGGCCTTGGGCAAGTGGTCCAACCTCTCTGGTGCTCAGTTTCAAATGCCAAATGAAGGGTTGTATTAGATGTCCTCTAAGGCCCTTTCCAGATCTACATCTGTGACCCCCATCTTATCTTAAGATCTCTTCTAGCCACAGAACCATTTTATGGTTCTGTGCTGCTCCGATGCCTGGAACATGGTACTTGATTCTATACATGTTCCAATCTGGATGCACCTTCTTGCCATAGCAATGACTGGGATTTCTACTGGACCACCTTCCAGATCTGACTGGTTAGAAAGGGATGCAACAGATTACAGGCTGATAGAAATCCCTCCCTCATCTTCAGATGCTAACAACTTCCCCACTTCAGCCTGGTGGAGATCAAGCTTCCCCTCATTTGTCCTCAGGGTCCTGGGCAAAGAGCAGGAGTGAAATATCTGGTCTCAGGTGGTAGCCATCACAATATAGAACATTAGGAACCATAGGATTGTGGAATGTCAGCTGTGGTAAGGACCTTGGTAAACAGAATGTCAGAACCACAAAGGAACATAGAACATAGAATGCTGGTTATGGGAAGGATTTTATAAGGCTGTCTGGGATGGGGATTCTTTTGTGTTGTAGATCCCCTTTTAGCAGGCTGGCGAAGCCTATGGGCCCCTTCTCAGAACAGTCATTTTAAATGCATAGTATAAAATATGTAGGATTGCAAAAGAAACAAATTTCATATATACATACATATGTATATATATATTGTGAATTTGCATATATTTATATATGCAAGTATATGTGTGTATATGTGTGTGTGTATGTGTAGCTCACAGACTTCTGTTTAATAATACCTGATCTAGTTCATCCTTGTCATTTTATGGGACAAAAAACTGAAGCCCAGGGAAATTTGCCCAGATATGCCCTCATTATTTAAAAAATAATAATAAAGGTTATATCTTTACCCCAGAAAAGAGATAAAGAAGTGCTTTGGTCCTTTCAACTGAGAGGTGGAGGACTATGGGTACATAATGCTGTATGCACTGTCATATGTGGTCACTATGTCAATTGATTTTATTGAAATGTTACAAAGGAGGACTCTTGAGGGGGTGGATGTAAATCTAGAATGAAGTCAAAACAACAGACATCAATAAGCTAATTAGTAATAATAGTAAAGCCAGATCGGATTATGTGTTGAGCTGAGAAACAGCATGAAAGAGGGTGGGTCCTGATTCTTGGTCCTCAGATGGGAGCCCCATTTAGGTCTCCATAGATTTAACTAGGTACCCAGTGGGGAGGGGAAGGGGGGTGAGAGACAGCTTCTGTCCTTGGCTTGGGTGACTGCCTAGGGCAGGGAGCTGAGCCCATGGAATCAATAGCTCTGCTACAGCCCAGCCAAGCTAATTAAATAGCCTTGGGGCCTGGGGGTGGAAGTGGGAGAAAGCAATAACTAGGACCAAATCGGTAAATAAAGGTGTTGTAGCTCTCCCCTACTCTAAGGAGGAGTCGATGAGTTGTCCCAGGTTCCCCCCCCCTCACCTGCCCTTGTCTCCACCCTTTGTACCTCTTTGGCCCACTGGGCAGCAGCAGGTAGCCAATAGTTTCACTAACTGGAGCAGAGCTACAAAGTCGCTCCCCGTCCTCGCCCTTGACCTTGGGGCCCTGGGGCCCAGTGATGTCAGTGGGCATGTGGCTGGGAAAGGGCCTGCCAGAGCTTGGTGAGGCCCATGTGATGGAGACTTATCAATTGGTCATGCAGCTGGGGCGGGACGTATTCGGCTCACCCTCGTGCTCAGACATCCCCAGCCAAGCCCCGTAGAGCACATGTTTGACATGTCCCAGCAACAAGAGGGGAACATCGGTTAAGGGGGCAGAAAAGAAACTTGGGAGGCAGAGTGCATGCCTTCCCTAAAGCAATAGCCATGCTTATTAAGAATGGTACAGAGGAGGGGTAATAAAAATGGATGCTGTCTTGGGGTGGGGGAGAGGAGAGATGGGGAGAAAATTTGGAACTCAAAACCTTGTGGAAGTGAATACTGAAAACTAAAAATTAATTAATATACATATGTATCTATACACACTTATACATATACATGCACATATACATAAACACACATACATATATACACGCATACACATGCACACACACACATAACACACACACACATATGTATATATATCTGAATGGTACAGAGGAAAGGGCAGGCAATTGGGATTGGGAGACCTGGTTTCTGATCTCACCTCTGCTGCTTAACCTGCTCTGTGACTTTGGGTGAGCCACAACCCATCTCTATGCCTGAGTTTCCTCCTCCATTAAATCAGGAAGTTGAAATCAGGAGTCCACAGACAAGGAGTAGATGGGTAGATTTCAAGGGATGCATGAATGTGGATGGAAAAAAAAGGATATATCTTTATTTTTACTAATGTCTAACTGAAATTTAGCATTTCCTTTGATTATTTATTTCCTTCCATTATTTAAAGCATTACTCTGAAAATCCATCCACAAGCTTCACCAGACTACCAAAGGGGCCCATGATACAAAGCAGGTGATTGTTAGATGATTGCTAAAGTTAACTTCCACATCTGACATGTTTTATCTCCCAAAGGCCCTTCAACCTCTTTTGTTTTGTGTCCCTTCGTAAGGACCGAATAGTAACTAGAGAGAGCTGGTCTCTGTCACTATCTGCCTGTGTGACCCTGGGCAGGTCACTTCTCTTCTCAGAACACCAGGAAGCCACACAGCTACCAATCTGCCTTGTTAGAAGGAGTTTCCTCTCTGAAAATTGCCAATACTAATGAAATCACATCTGTTTAAAAAAAAGAAAATGGTCCTCTCTGACTGTAAAATTCTGTATTCTATGTTCCTAGAGTCCTACCAACACACACACTATGCCTCAGAGTCACTCCAGCTCTGATACTGAAGGCTTCTATAACCATATCTAGTGTCATTCTCTTGTGAAAAGAATTTGGCATTCAATCCCCATCAAATCCTTCTGTATATGTATATGTATACATGTGCAAAGTGCATGTAATGTGTGTGGCCTCTGAGGGCAGTATCTGTGTGATTTTAGCATGTGGAAAAATACAAAATGCATGTGTATAGTAATACACATGAGAAAGATGTGGTTGATGTGATGGAAGAAGGGAGGGGAGGTTCTATAGTCCTGGCTTTGCCTCTGGTTAGTCATAGAATGGTTTAGTGGGAAAAGCTTTGATTGTGGCATTAGAAGACCAGAGCTGTAGTCCAGGCCCCAGTAATTCACTTTGTAAGCTTGGGGACATCATTCACTACTCTAAACCTCAGTTCCCTCAACTCTAAAATGGGAATAATAACTCATGTCCCTTTCCTGCCTTAAGGCTGTTATGAATAAAATACTTTATAATAAGAATACATGAATTGTTATTATTTCCATTATTTCCTGAGTAAGTCTGACTGAATGAGTGATAATTCGTTCCCTGATGTATAAAATGGGACTGGGAATATTTGCCTCTTCTGTGGTATTAAAGGATATAATATCCATGAGGCACATAGAGCATCTCCTCTAGGCTAGAAGACATAGGCTTATGATGCATCAAGGTTATCTGGTCCAGAAACAGTCTGATCTAACAGTCAGAGACTGACAGGGTCCTAGTCCTTGAACTGCTACCATCTGCCTAGATGATTATGGGTAAGTTTCTCTACTTCTCTGGGTCTCAGTTTTTCTATCTGTCAAATAAAGAGGTCCCTAAGGTCTTTTCTAGCTCAGATGTTACAAGAAATATCTATTAAGTATCTACTAAGAGATTGAATCAAAGAAAAAATGAAAACATGTATACATACATATATACATATGTATATACATATTTGTGTATGTGTATATATATATATATATATATATATATATATATATTCTTTGCCCTCAAGGAGCTTATATTCTATAGGGGAGAATTTTCTGAGTCTGTGAGTATATGAACCTTACCTTCATGAAAAGTTAGCAATGGCCTCTCTCCCTGCCCACCTCCACCACTATCATCACCACAAACTGATTCAGTCTCTCCTAAACTCTGACTTATATTCTATGATGCTTAACAACAGTCTTTCTCTCTTTGTTGTAGGCACTCTCCCCAACTCATTGGACCTGAGCGCTGGCCACATCTGTAAAACTTTGGACTTCTCCCAGAGTGGAGCAGGCTCCAGTGGGTCATCAGGGACAGGGGGGAGTCCAAAGATCCAGGGGACCCCCCCGGCCCACAACGCCAGTTCCTCAGGGATGACTGCAGGGAGGGTCAACCCTTATAGTATAGTGTCCTCGGAAGAAGACGGCTTGCATCTAGCCACGATGCCAGGAGCCAATGGCTTCGGCAATGGTAAAATCCACACACGCCGGAAGTGTCGCAACCGCTTTGTCAAAAAGAATGGTCAGTGCAACATTGAGTTTGCCAATATGGACGACAAGTCTCAAAGGTACCTGGCTGACATGTTCACGACCTGTGTTGATATCCGATGGAGATACATGCTGTTGATTTTCTCTCTTGCCTTTCTGGTTTCCTGGTTGCTCTTCGGAGTGATTTTCTGGGTCATCGCTATTGTGCATGGGGACTTGGAGAGATCCTCGGATGAGACGAACTACAAGCCATGCGTTCAGCAGGTACACGGCTTCATGGCCGCATTCTTGTTCTCCATTGAGACTCAGACAACCATCGGCTATGGCCTCCGTTGTGTGACTGAGGAGTGCCCCATTGCTGTGTTCATGGTGGTGGTACAGTCCATTGTTGGCTGTATTATAGACTCCTTCATGATTGGGGCCATCATGGCCAAGATGGCCAGGCCCAAGAAACGGGCCCAGACTTTACTCTTCAGCCATAATGCAGTGGTGGCCATGAGAGATGGAAAGCTTTGCCTTATGTGGCGGGTAGGGAACCTGAGGAAGAGTCACATCGTGGAGGCTCACGTCAGGGCTCAGCTGATCAAGCCAAGGGTTACTGAGGAAGGGGAATATATCCCCCTGGATCAAATTGACATTGATGTAGGTTTTGACAAAGGCCTGGACCGCATCTTTTTGGTGTCCCCCATTACCATCCTCCATGAAATTGATGAGGAGAGCCCGCTGTTTGGCATCAGCCGACAGGACTTGGAAACTGACGACTTTGAGATCGTGGTGATCTTGGAAGGGATGGTAGAGGCCACAGCGATGACCACACAGGCCAGGAGTTCCTACCTGGCTAATGAGATTCTCTGGGGGCACCGGTTTGAGCCCGTCCTGTTTGAGGAGAAAAACCAATATAAAATCGACTATTCCCATTTTCACAAAACCTACGAGGTCCCATCCACCCCTCGTTGCAGTGCCAAGGACTTGGTAGAAAATAAATTTTTGCTCCCAAGCACCAATTCATTTTGCTATGAGAATGAACTGGCTTTCATGAGTCGGGATGAAGATGAGGAGGAGGAGGATGATAGTCGAGGTCTGGATGACCTGAGCCCTGAAAACAGACATGAGTTTGATAGACTTCAGGCCACAATAGCCCTCGATCAGAGATCTTACAGAAGGGAGTCAGAAATCTGATGCCTGCTGGTCCAATCTCTTCGTCTTCTCTTTTCCCCTAACAGTCCACCCAGGTTTATGCAGAACATTGTTAAGTGCCATAGGGATGGTTGAAGATTTTAGTAGTGTCTTAGTAGTTTCACATGTTTCATCGCAATAACCTTGGAAGGGTTGGCAGGGAGAGGGATAGGAAGTCACAAGCAGACCTCTGAGGGTTTAGACTCTCAGTCCTAGCTAGCTGGAGGGTCCTTCCCCAAGATTCAGTCAGTGGGCTCAGAAGGGGAAAGGTAACGCCGCCCCCAGGGGCTGGACAGGGACCTCATTCAGCACCCGGGGCATTTCCCTTGGATGTCTGGTTAGACAGCAGATAGCTCCTTGAAGTCAAAGGTCACAAAGAATCTCAGTTGTTGTGTAGCCTGGAACCTCATCAGGTTAGAACCAACTGAGAATTAACCTTATGCCTGGCCAGGAGACACAGTTGAGCTTGCCTGGGGAGGTCAGCTGGGTAGGTACAATGCTGCACACTGGTTTTTAACTTAGTGGGGAGACATCAGGTTTTTAATTTTTCAATTTAGCGCTGGTGAGACTGTTTACAAAAAGAAATACATATATATTAAATTAAAATATAATTCCAAAAAAGGACATTTTTTAATTAAAAAAAAAAAGAGCAGAACAATAGAACAGAACTTGCCTCCCCACAGTGGAATGCAACAGCCAAAAGGAGACCCCAGCATCTGGCTGAAGGGGGTCAGGGATACATTGGAAGACTTCCTGGGGCAAGAACTGTCTCTTTTTCCTTGAGAAGGCTCCATCCATCCCGGGGAAGTGGACACCAGTTCCCACCTGTGGTGTCAGCCACGGCAAGCACAATTATCTCTACCATAGTTCATGTTGCTCATAAGGAAATTTAGATTCCATTTGTAATAGAAAAGCAAAACCATATTAATAATAACAATAAAAACTAAAAAGTATGGTTTCGGGGGGGAGGGTTGGGTCAAGGGAAGGGACTGGACTAAGATCTCTTTGCACCTTAGAGATACATTTCAGTATGTATCATACCCCGGTTAAACTCATCCCCCTTCATATGGTTTGGAGGCAACTGCTCATTGTTTCCCTGAGCTTTTGGAAATAGTAGGAATTTGTAATGTTAGGTTTTATTTTTATATTTGTTTTCATTTTTTCCTAACTCAACCACTCAACTGTCTGAACCCCAAGAAATCATGTTGCATTTTGAGTTGAGCAAAAAGTAGGTTATTACTTATTCTATCTTGGTCTCCTGAGGCAGTGTGATATAATGGGAAGAATCCTGGATAAGGAGTCTGTAGACCTCTGACAGTTACCAGGTAAATCACTTAATCTCCTGAGCCATGGTTCCCTCAGTCAGTAGAATGAAGGGGCTAGATTGGATTGTCTTCCCTGGTTTGATCTAATTCTAATATCCTACGATCTTTCTTCAACAATTGGTAGTTTGAGGATTCATGAATTACCACCTTGGATAACCATGCCATGTGTGGAGATGTGTCTGTCAAGTTTCCCAAACAGCAGAAGGAAAGTCAGGAAGGAAACTGACAAAACGAATAAAGCGCACTCTGACTCAAAGCACCTTCACTCCCCAGGCACTTTGAAGTGGGTTGTGTGCACAAAGAGATGAAAAATTGTCCAGCTAAAGTTTCTTTTTACCTAACCATGATTCACCCTTTTAAAATGTTCCATGATGTACTCCTAAAAAAAAAAGTCTCGTTCTTTCCTCTCTGCCACTCTATGAGTCCCACCTTCCTGGCTGTGACTGTGGCACTGAGAAATCAGCACCTGAGAGAGAGAGAGAGAGAGAGAGAGAGAGGGAGAGGGAGAGGAGAGGGAGAGGGAGAGGAGAGGGAGAGGGAGAGGGAGAGAGGGAGAGGGGGAGAGAGAGAGAGACAGAGAGACAGAGAGAGACAGAGAGAGTAGTAGTTCCCTACCCCGAACTTTGGGGGAGGTTTGGAGGGAGCCAGCCCAGGTGTCTAGTGTGATATTGGAGGCCTGCCATCCCATCCTCTTTCAACCCCAGAATGCTGGCTATTTTAGAGAAAAAAAAAAGGAAACATGTAGGCTATTCTCTGCCCTGCCCCTGGATGTCCTGGCAGAAGCATTCCTAATATCATCCATTACTAAATGGAAAGGAAAAGAATTTTAGGAAGGGAGGAGTTGAACATCCTGGTCATCCCTAACCAAATTAGATCAGGTGGTATCATCCAGGGCTGGCCAGGAGTAGCAAATAATCTGGCTCAATAGAAAAAGAGATGAATTGGGAGTCAGAGCACCTGAATTCAAATCCGGATTCTGCCACTTGTTGTCTGTGTGACCTTGGGTAAGTCATTTCACCTCTTGGAGCCTCAGTTTCCTCATATATAAAATGAGGAAGTTGGACTAGCTGGCCTCTGAGGTCCCATCCAGCTCTCAAACCGATTCCGCTAAAATGTTCAGTGTTTACCTTTAAAACCTCCCGCCGATTCTCTCTGTTCCCTGCCCTGTAGTGGCCCACCTTTCCAGTGCCTACTAACGTCCAAGTCTGATCACTTCATTCAGACTTAATATGTCACCTCCCCTGAGAATGTTTGTATGTCATTTTAAAAAAGCACACAAGAAGGGGGCAGTTCTTAGCCCAAAGGAATGTATTTCTAATAGAATTTGAGGCACTGGGGACAGAGGTAATTTGGGCAGGGGGTTATTCCCAGCCTATATATGAGGCCATTTATTATTCTCTGACTGACTCCCAGAATGAGCCAGCTGGTTGGCCACAGGAATCCTGAGATAGAGTTACAATGTTTCAGTGCCATCTGTCCCAACTCTAGCCCAGGAGGCTTCAGAATCCAGACCCAGCAGAGCTCAGCCTCACCATCCAGATTTCAGGAGTGGGAAAGGGTTTTCTTAGGTGACTGGGAGTCAGTGAGTAGACTTTCCAAACCCTGACACCTCAGAATGTTTGTTCTGGAGTTTGGCTTCATTTTCAACTTCTTTTCCCCTGACTTGGAAAAACAAAAAAGCGCCTGAAGGAGTCTGAGAGGTTATATGGTCCATTCAACAAAAGAGGCTAATCAAGACCAGAGAGGTTGATATGCTTGCAAATGGTCACACAGCACATTAGGGTCAGGAGCAGGACTAGGCCCTGGGATCTGACTCCCAATCCACAGTTAGTGCAGCTGACTTTTTCCCCCTTCTTTGATTTTTTTTAAACAGGAGGTGAGGAAACAAAGGATCTGAGGGAAGGGGGAGGGGAGTATTTTTCTTCCCATGCCAATCATATAGGGACCCTCCATGGCCTTCTCTCTGCCTCCACCTGCTTCTTTGCAGCCGATCTCAACCTCTTCTCCTCCTTGAGCTTCCCCATGACTGATAACCAGATGACACTGGACCCATCTTTGGTATTTCCAAGGCAGAAAATAGATGCCTGGCTGGTCTCACCCACTCCAGCTGTCTCAAGACCCAGCCACAAAGGCTGGAGATGACTTCCCACATCCTTTCTACAGTCTGGGATAGCTTAAGCAATAGGAAGGGGTAGGAGGGGCCTTCTTGGGAGTGGGGAGGAGAGGGGGTGTAGAGGGACAGGGTTCTCTTATTTATTTTTAACTGCTTTTAGGTTCTTTCCAAGGTGCAAAAATGCTGCTGTAAGTGTTCTTAGAGGCTTGATGATTTCTTAATCTACAAGATGTGACTAAAGAGTAATAAGACAGATTTTTTTGTTAAAGTAATAAATACACCAGGACTTATCCATCCAAATTCAATTTAGTCCAACTGAATAGATGTTTATTTAAAGCCTACTTGGTATTGGGGCAGCTAGGTGGCACAGTGGATAGAAGTGCCAGGCCTGGAGTCAGGAAAACTCATCTTCCTGAGTTCAAATCTGGCCTCAGACACTTCCTAGCTGTGTGACCCTGGGCAAGTCACTTCACCCTGTTTGCCTCAGTTTCCTCATCTGTAAAATGAGCTGGAGAAGGAAACGGCAAACCACTCCAGTATCTCTGCCAAGAAAACCCCAAGTGGGGTCACAGAGAGTCAGACACGACTGAACAATAACAAACAGTGTGGAACACTGTGCTAGGCACTTATGGGGGAAGACTAAGCCTGACTAAGTCCTTGGGTTATCCCTTTCAAAGCAGTCAGTCCCCTGGGAGGCCACCCACTGCCATTTCTCCAGCCATTGTCGGTGCTCCTCTTTGGAACTTGCCATCGAGCCAATCTATAAGCCAAGAAGAACCTAGTCACAGAATCATATATTTAGATCTGGAAGAAATCTTTGAGCTCATCTAGGCCAACCCTCTCATTTAACAGTTGAGGAAACTGAGGCCCAAAGAGTTGAAGTGATTTGCCCAAAGTCACATGAGTAGTGTGCCAGAGCCAGGATTTGAAACCAGGTCCTCTGAATGCAAATCCAGTGCTCTACCCACTGTACCACAGTGCCTCTCATGACTTCATAGTCATCACGTATGGTGCGATTGGGGTGGTATGTATGTGAGTGTTTTTAATTCCAAATTAGATTTCCCAGCCTGATTCCTAACCTTAATCCCTAATCAAGAAACTTGGTACAGGGAGGCCATTAATTGTTTAAAAAAAAAAAAAGTCAGAGGGGAAGGAAAGGGAGGAGGATAGAGAAAAATTTGCCTCCCATGAGGATATGTCAAAGACTGGAGCAAACTATAAAGGCTTTCAAAGTGGAGCACCCTCTGATAGCTCTCTTTGGATTAAACATCATTCAATTCAAATTCAGTTCAATGGCTTTGAAGAAAGTTCATTCGGATGGCTCAATTCTGGTCTGTTTCTTCAGCCATAAGCCTCCTTACCTCATCATCACCAATCCTATCTCATGGTAAATATTTGTTTAAAGAGATAAAAAGAGAGAGAGATACCTGTAAGTAAATGATTGCTTTTTAAAGTCTTGATTGTATAGTCTAGACTGAGAGAAATAGAATTATATATATATATATATATATTATATACATATACATATGTGTATGTATGTATGTATTTTTAACTTCTGGTGTGGATTCAAATTTGTCTTTGGGAAAGGTAGGCTAGCCTGATACCTGTCTTCCAGTCTTGATTTCCATCCACTCCTCTTTCCCAAAATGGAGCATAACAAACTGGGAAGCAATGGTCCTATATAATATGTAGTTCTAGAAATAGAACAGGATGTCATATGATGCATAAATCTGATGATGAATATTGGGGGCAGGAGGGGGCTACCCATGAGCACTATAAGTAACTAGTCTCTCTACAATCTCCTTTTGTGAGATAATTTCTGAGTAGGGGAGAGAGAAAACAGATAGGATAATCATCCAAATTAAAGGTTTGGCAGGAGGGAATGTTCTGGCTTATTTCTCATTAGGTTAGGGTTGACAAGTCATTGATCAAGCCAAGGAAAGACCTGACCTTTGAGAGTCAAAGCCTAGATGTAGGGCCAAAGCCTGGCCTTGAACAAAAAGCATCATTGCTTTTAAAAACAGGCAGGCCCACCTCTGTTCTATACTTCCTTGGATACCGAGGCTCTGATGAATTCAGACATGGCGTCCCCATCTCTATGACAACTGCCTGGGAACTAGTCACATCCTTTTTGAGAGAGGATCAGAGTTTCTGGGGAGGAGGATAGAAGGAGTTCTGGGATTCATAGACTTTGAAAACTGGAAAGAGTCATCTAGTCAAGCCCCTCATTTTACAGAGAAAGAAACTGAGGTTCAGAGAAGGTAATTGACTTGTTCAAGGTCACACAATCAGTGGCAAAGCTGGAAGTAGAATGCTATTTCTTCTTTCTCAGTTCATTCCTACACCTTATCCCTAACTATTCCATGCCAGTCAGATCTGGACAGACAACACCACCATTTGAAAGACCTAGTGCAGAGCTGAGCTACCTAGAGCTATCTGGGCATTTGCCAGCAGCAAGCTTATCCTTTTTCTCTGGAGGGAGGGGAATAACAATGTTCAAACTCAGCCCCTGTGATGCCCTTATCCCTGGTAAACCTAATCAACCCAGCAATTTAACATTATTGGAATTCACTTGCCCTCTGAGTCTTACATCTTACAGATGACCTTGAGAACCAGGAAACCCTTGTTCTGGTCCCAGACTGGCCACTAACTAGTAAATCACTTCCCCTTTTAAGAGTCTCAATTTCCTCTTCTGTAAAATGAGAGGTTGTACCAGACTGTCTCTAAAGTCCCTTCTAGCCCATATGACCTAGGTTCTACAATCCTAATTCAGTAATGCAACACACATCTATTAAGTACCTTCTGTGTGCTTTATAATAGATTGGGGGCGGGGGAGAAAGAGATGCAAGACACAATCCATTTTGTCCTCAAAGAGTTTATAGTCCTCCCAAGAATGGGTAATTACCTTTCATGTTCTTCAAAAGAAAGAGGAAGTCTTCAGATTTCAATAATGGTAACTTTTTCCATGATGCCTTTATCTCCTGGCTTCCTTCCACAAGGAAAAAAGACAAGACTAAGATAAAGTTCAGGCAAGTGTTTCCTCTCCACCACTGTATGTGTTTATAGAGGGGATGGTGGTGTGGTCACCATGCCATTCAAAATCCCCTCCCAGGAAGCGGCTGCATCTATTTTTGGCACTAGCTGGTAATGAACTAGAAAGGACCATCAATTTCCATCTTCTTCCCAACTTAATTCTCTAATTACATCTGTTGAGCATGGATTACAATCCCACCTGCCCATAACAGACTACATCCCACCAATTAACATCAGCACTTCCAATGGAACTGCCACTTTCCTGTCTCTTATCGAGGCAGCCCACCCATCCCAGGACTTTCCCACTTTCAATTGCTCCAGTGAACCCCTCAGCTGCCTATGGAAATCATCTAATTAACTGGCTAGATGCTGTCTGCATCTTTATAATAAAACAACCAGATATCTACTTAGGGCCAGACCCTGGTCCTTGTGGACATCCTAGGTTATGGAAACAAATAGTAGTCATTAATGAAGGCACCACCTTCCTTCTAGTGCCATTCTCTACCCTCTGGATGGCAAGAAGTTTCCCTGTCCACCCAGCTGGCCCCTGAGTATCCATCTGTCTCTCCTAACAGTCTGTGCAAAGAGAATCCATTTGGAGCAAGAGCACATAGGGACTTTGGAGAAAAACTGTGATGGTAGCTTGTGTCCTCTTTCCTTCTTCAGTTACTCTAGCGCACTTAGATGATAGGGCGGGGACAATCACTAACCTTTAACCTTTGCCTATTCCCATGTGTTCTGGTGCCTGCTTGACCTATAAACCTTTTTTTTTGGTGGAAGATTAATTCAGAGATGCCTTTTTTGTACCTTTAATCAGGCAGAACAAATGCATTTATTTTTAAACTCTTCTACCTTTTTTTGTTCCCATTTTGCTCGTGCTGCAAACCAAAATAGTTTCCCCTCTTTATTGTATTGAAAAAGAGAGGTGATCAGAGCAGCAAAATACTTATAAATGTGTAATACACACACACACACACACACCATCCTATGTGTACGTACATGTGTATGCATGTGTTCATCAAGAGGTGATACAAGGCAGAAGAGGAATGCAATCTTCTTGCCTGGTTCCTTAGCATCTCAGCCCTCAAAACATGGAGCTCCATGACAGGTAGAGGACAGAGCATTCTGCTCTGAGCTATACAAAAATCCCCAAATCTGGGTTTGCTTTGCTAAAGGAGAGGGTGAATCCAGGGTCCCACATCAAATAAAGAAGATTCACTCATGAACTATGAGGGCGTGTTCATGTATGAGTGAATGTATGTGTTCATGTGTCTGCTGATTAACAGGATGGAGTGGTCTTTCCCCTCCCCTCTGTGGACCCTACTGCATTTGCCTGGAGTTTCACCTGTCCTCTGTCTCTCACGAATTATTAGCCTGTGCATCCAAGGTCCCCTGAGGAGGTGATGTTGGGGCATATGAGTCCTGGGCTCAGAGGGAAGCTGTTCCCAGGGGAGGGGGGTGGTCAGAGAAATTAGCAAGGGGGCATTTTCCACCTAGAGTGTGTTTTATTGCACATACATTTCAGATATGTGTGATGCTATATGATATAAAATCTATTTTAAATGATAAAATTGGAGAATTTTCATGTTATTTTAAATACATAGCAATTATCTAAAACCTAGAAAATAAGACTAGATGACATTAAATGCATTTTGAGCTCTTGAAAATCTGTGTTGACCTATATGTTTTAATCATTTCTCCCCACCTGCCCAATCTGGCTCCAACTGCTTTAAACCTATACTGCCTCTGCTGCCCAACACTTCAGATTATTAATTCAACAAATAATCCCCTTGCTGAAATTTCCCAGGAGCAAATTTCTACCCAAGAGAAAAGATTTCCTTTGCATGGGTCCTCTCTCTTTAATCAAACAGTAAAGAACTATTCATTAAACCTCTGCTGTGTGCCAGGCTCTGTGCTAAGCATTAGGGATACAGAAAAAGGCAGAAGGAGCTCACAATCTAGTGGGAGAGACAACAGGAAAGCAAATATATACAAAGCGTGCTACACACAGGATAAATGGGAAGTGACTAACAGAGGGAAGGCACTAGAATGAAGAGAGGTCGGAATAGGCTTCCTGTAAAAGATGGGATTTTAGATGGGACTTAAAGGAAGCCTGGGAAGTGAGTAGTAGGAGTTGAGGAGGATGATCGTTCCAGGCATGGGAGACAGTCAGAGAAAATGCCTAGAGCCAAGAGGTGGGGTGTTTTGTCTAGGGAACAGTCAGGGGCCAATATTATTGGATCAAAGAGTATGTGTCAGGGAGTGAGATAGAAAGGGGGGGCACTAGTTTGAGAAAGGCTTTGAATATCAAACAGAGGATTTTATATTTGATCCTGGAGGCAATAAGGAGCCAGTGGAATTTATTGAGTGGGGGTGGGAGGGAGGGTGACATAGCTGGATATATATATATATATAATATTTATATATATAATATATTTATATATACATATATGTGTGCAGACATACATATGTTGAAGTACCCTAGTATGAGGATAAGAGTTAGAAAGGAGAGAAAAATTGTAAGTCATGTTCTCATTAAGGGGGGAAGGGTAGTGACCTAGAAGACTGGAGACAACAGTAACTGTAGACAACAGATGATTGGGTAGTAGTTCATGAATAACATGAACCTTAGAGGAATAAAGGCTACTGAGTGATGAAGGTAGGAGAAGAACCTAGAAGTGGCAATGGAACCAAGGAATATTCCAACTTCCTGCCTCAACCAGTGAGACAAGAGGAAGTTCAAAGGGGTGGGAGAGCCTGCCTATGCCAGAAAGTTGGAGCTTCAAGGATCAAAAGCCAAGTTGCTACCCATTGGCCTTCTTGGCAGAAATTGAAAAACTCAGATATGTATTGGTTCTACCTTGTTTGTCTCCCCAAGTACCCCTCCTCACTCACACCCTCGGCATTCAGACATGCCTAAGTAAGGGCTTTGCACTTAGTAATGACTCAAAAAATTATTGATTTGAAGTGGAAAAAGTCACCCATTCAACCACCAAGTGTTAAGCACTTACAATACACCAAGTACTAGGGCCTGGGAGATACAAAGATATGTATGTCATAGGTTTAGAGCTGGAAGGGACCTCAGAATCTTCTAGTCTAGCACCCCCATTTTGCAGAGAAAGAAATCAAGTCTCAGAGAATGAATGAAAAAGTCTACACTAAGATTTTCTATGTGCCAAGCATTGCACTGAGTGCTGGGGATATACAAAACAAAAGACAGCCCCTGCCCCTCAAAGAGGCGGGCAACTCTTTGCCCTACACCATGTTGCCTCTTCCTAATAAGTCATGCCAAAGTCACATTAGCTGGATTTGAGTTACCCCCGCAAAAAGTAATAAACAAACATAAATAACTGCTTATATTTCCATAACATGTTCAGGTTTACAAAGTGTTTCCTTCACAACTGTGGGGGTACATGATGCAAGTATGCTTATCCCCATTTTGCAGATGAAGAAAATGAGACCCAGAAGCATGGTCCCTACCCTTGAGGGGTTCATGCATACCATAGCAAAGTTAAACAGCTAAGAGTTCTTCCTGTCTGACCTTAATTGCTTAGGGTTGGCAGGGTGGTGAGGGGAGGAGGCCCCATGGAGCTTAGGGTCTTTAGCCTGAATGGGAGAATCTTGAAAACTTTTTTTTTTCTTGGTATATCTTGGAGGATTAGCTCAAGCTAAAGGGAAAAAATGCTCCTTCAAAGAGGAAAGAGGCATGTGAGAGGAAGGTATTCTGTTCATATCTCTTCAGAGAGTCAGCATAGCACAGAGGAAGAAAATCAAAGGCCCCAGAATAAAAGGGCCTGGGTTCAAATCCTATCTCAAATGCTTAACTATCCATATGACTTTGGGCAATTAATCTTATGGATCTTATTTTCCTCAATTATAAAATGGGAAAGCTGAACTAGATGCTCTCTTCTGACTCTAGTTTTAGAATCCTAGACTAAGATTAATCCTAAGACTAGGGAAATCTCCCTCACTTTCCAAAAGACACAAAACAAGAGAAGCCTGAGAAAGTAGTGAGATCAGATGGGAAAGTGGAAAAACAAGGTAATATCCAAGTATATATAGAAAAGCTAGTCTCTTTCCAAAGGGAAGAGGAAGTGAACTGGACAGAGAAGGAGAGAGCAGAGCAAAAATTCAGCCAGAGACACTAAAAACTAAGGAAGAAGCACTGGGTTCTATATTGATGCTAATATTACAAGGTTTCTTAGAATGCCACTGTCACAAGGAACCTTTGGTTGCTTGTCCTTAGCCTCAAGAGGCAAATATCTCCCCAGTTTTAAGTACTTTTGTAGGTATGAAAACTGTAAACCGAGTTAAACCATGACTAGTTGACCAACCCAAATTGGGAGCCTGGGACAATGAGATAATCGAGGAAAAAGATGTTCCTCGATTGCCAATAATATTTTGGAAAAATGAAAGCATAGAACAGACACATTCATAAAGCTGCAAGGTCCTTACTTAGAACATGGAACATCAGAGATGGATGAGTCAGAACACCTAATACAGAACGTCAGTGCTGTAAGGTCTTTTAGAACAGAAGTGTCAAACATGTAACACTCTCAAGTGCAGCCTGGACCAGGCTAAAAAGTAACTGGAAGATATATAAGAAAATAAATAAAATACCATAAAACACAGATAATATTACATTTTAAAACTATCAACACACAGCGTGCAAGGATCCTTATGTATGGATTGCAGCCACTGTCTCTATTTGAGGTTTTCACCACTATCATAGAACATAGGATATTCACGCTAGAAGAACACAACATAAAATATTGGGGTAGAAGGAATCATGGAACTTAGCGTATCAGAGCTAGAAAGGAACTTGGACTATAGAATGTAGAATTTCTAGTTGTAAGAGACTTGAAAATACAGAGCATAAAATGTTGCAGCTGGAAGAAATCTTAACATAGAACATCAGAGCTGAAAGGGACCTTGGAACATAGAATGCCACAGCTGGGAGTGACCTTAGAACATAGAACACACAATGTCACAGCTAGAAAGAAGGACCTTGGAGATCATCCAGCCCAGGGGTTCTCAACCTTTTCTATTTTTTTTAGCCATGGAACCTTTTCACAGTCTAGTAAAACTTATTCAGCTTTTCTTAGAATAACATTTTTAAATGCATACAACAAAGTAACCAGAATTATGAAGGAAACTGATTACATCGAAATATAGCTATCAAAACATTTTTTAATATTCACAAAAACCACTGAAATCTATCCATGAAGTCTCAAGGTTAGTAACTCTTAATCCAGTCCAGCTCCTTCAAGGTTGGCAAAAGTCTGTGTGGTGCCCACATACACATGCAGATATATTTACACATATACATACACACAAACACACACATACACATACAAATATATTTACATACATACATACACACAAACACACATACACATACAAATATATTTACATACATACAAACACATACACATACAAATATATTTACATATATACACACACACAAACACACGATACACATACAAATATATTTACATATATACATACACACAAACACACATACACATACAAATATATTTACATACATACATACACACAAACACACATACACATACAAATATATTTACATACATACATACACACATACACATACAAATATATTTACATACATACACACAAACACACATACACATACAAATATATTTACATACATACACACAAACATACATATACATACAAATATATTTACATACATACACACAAACACACATATACATGCAAATATATTTACATACATACATACACACAAACACACATATACATACAAATATATAGCTATCTATATATAACACATATAGCTATCTATGTATTTGTGTCTATCTAAATATCAATGTCTAACAATATACCAATATATATCAACATATATCTAACTATATACCAATGTATCTGTATAATTCTATATATATACATACATACAGATATATATAGATATCTATATTTATCTTACCAATGTATCCATACAGATAATTCTCTATATATACACACATATACACACGGACACAAATAGATAAATATATCCAAAAAGATATCAGTGTATCCCAATATATAATTCTTTCTCTCTACACACACGCATGCACGCACGCACGCACGCACACACACACACACCCCACTGACTTTTTTTCGTGTTCTCTCTGAGATACTGTTGACTTTGTGTCAGAAGAAGTAGAAACTCTTAGACCCTAGGGCACTGGGACTCTTGGTTATCTGCTTTCCTACATCACCTGCCCCCCAAACGAGAGCATTTGGGTGGAAATTCATTTTGGTTCCAAGGCTAATTCTGATCCCCAACACATGCAATACTTTTTCATCTTCTTGGCAGCTGAAAACAGCTCCCCAAATTAAATCAAATCAGCTGACGTTCACAGAGTGCCTACAACGCTCAAGCCAGCCTGTTAGATGCGGTGGGAGAGCCAAAGAGGAATAAAATGGAGAGGCAACTTGGTGAAGTAGATAGTGAAGCATCTCCAAAGGCTGGAAACCCTGAGTTCGAGCCCTGACTCTGGCACAAAGTGCCTGAATGACGCTAGGTGAGAACCACCTCTCAGTGCCTGTAGATAACTCTCTAAGGCTATTATTAATTGCAGGATAGCTGCCAATCTATGTTAGTAGAGGGAGTTCTTTCTGATGAAATGACAGGTCTAGATGGACAAAGAGGAAAAGAAAAGGCAGTCCCTGTCCATATTCTGTTTTAATGTCTACAACCCAGGGAGTAGCTCTACTAACCCCATTTTGCAAATAAGGGACCTGAGGCTTATGAATGTTGTCCCGTGCATAAGGATACCCAGCTAACATGTCAGAACTCAGGTTCAAATCCAGGGTACTCCTGCCTAGGTCCAAGATTTCTTTAGGCTGTACCATGTACCATGCTTCCTCTCAGAGGTTAATTTCTAGGCAGGGAAAGCAGGCTCAAGCTTTTTCCTTCCTCCCTGCATGTATGTACACCATTCCTTAGGCCTCAGGTGCACACGCTTCTTCACTGAATGTTGAAGCCCTCCTCCAAAGCTGATTTTTTCATGTTCCCTTAGACAGAAGTAACTTTTCCTAGATCAGACTTTACATAGCACTATGTTTATGCCTGCTCTGTGTGCTTATCATATTTGAATTTATATTGTATTTATTTATGGATATGCTTTAGGTCTCCTGGGGCAACTCAGTGCCTCAGTGGACAGAGAGCTGGGCCTCTGGAGTCAGGAAGACATTCAAATCTGGCCTCAGACATTTTCTAACTGTGTGACCCTGGGAAAGTCACTTAACCACATTTGCTTCACTTTCCTTGACTGTAAAATGAGCTGGAGAAGAAAACGGCAAACCATCCTAGTATGTTTGCCAAGAAAATGCCAAAAAGGGATGACAAAGAGTTGGACACAACTGAAAATGATTGAACAACTTAGCTCTCCTATTAGATTGTCAGTTTTGTGAAGGTGGGAATTGTATCTTATTCACCACTGACAGACCAGCTAGCATAAAGCCTTGTAAACAGCCTCATAGTTATGGAACTAGCCTAGTAGTGATGGGGTGTTTGGGTGCCTATGCTTGGACCCCAATTCTAAAATCACATTTCTCTCTAAAAATCACATGTCTCCCTAGCCTCAAAACACTAACCCAGGCAGTTTCTCCCCAGTCCAAGGACACAGCCTGCTCTAGCAAAACTATTATGTCCCTTCCTGATACAGTAGCCAGCTGCACCTATAGAATTTATTAGTCTGATCCAGTGATGATATATAGATCAGGATGACTAGAGATGGCCTGGAAGGAGTGGGATATCTTGGTCTTTTTAAGCTGAAGTCTTTAACAGGTCTCAGTTTGACTGAAGCAATGCCCATTCAGTGATTAAGCCTAGGTAAGAAATGAGGCAGAAAATGACCTCTTTACCAAGTCAAAAAACCAAAATCAATCTGGGAGAAGACCCTCAGGGTTTCTGGTCAAAACAGAAACAATTGCTATTTACATTCACTCTGAGACAATCAGGGCTCAAACAGTGACCAAGTGGGTTTGGCCTGGGACTATTGTGGGCCTGTCAATGGGAGCAGAGTGATTTGGGTTTAAGGCATGGTCCTTAAGGGAAAAAATCTAATTTATAAACCTCAAGATATCTGGCAAGTTTTCAGCAATCAAAATTCACATTTCTTTGGGCAAAGCACCCATAGGTAAGAGTATGATACCCTTTGTAGACAGAGGGAAGGGAAAAGAGAGAAAGAGAAAGAAAGGAAGAAAGAGAGAAAGAAAGAGAGAGAGAGAAAGAAGGGAGAGAGAGAAAGAAAGAGAGAGAAAGAGAGAGAGAGAAAGGGAGAGAGGGAAAGAAGCCATGTTGCTCTACTGACTAGTTCCAGTTAGATCCCCAGTGAGGCAGCTCCTACTACTCCTAGAGGTTGTTGTTTGTCTTTTGTTCTAGAAGAGGACTATGACATCAAGGAAGTGATGCCATGACAGGCAAGTGAATTGAATTTAAGTGATCAAGCCAATCCCCCTGGGTCGCTCCTTGGACCCTGATTGCTATGAATGTAAATAGCAGCTGTTTCTGTTTTGACCAGAAGCCCTGGCCAGAAAATCCCCTCCCAGAGTGATTTGGTTTTTTAACTAAGTAAAGAGGCTGTTTTCTGCCTCACTTTTACCTAGCTTTAATCACTGAATAGGCATTGCCTCAGTCACACTGAGACCTGCTAAAGACTTTAGTTTAAAAAGGCAACGGTCTCCTACTGCATCCAGGATCATCTCCGTCCTCCCGACCTATGTCTTGCCCCTGGACCCAGATGGTTCCAGAAGAGAAAGTGAGCCTGGTGATTTTGTACAACCCTGAACACTTAAATCCAATTCACTTGACCTCCTTGATGTCATGGTCCAACAAAGGACAACCAACAACCTCTGTGAGTGGTAGTAGGAGCTGTCCACTGGGAATCCCTCTAGAACTGGTCAGTTGGGCAACACAGTTTCTTTCCTTCTTTCCTTCCTTCCTTCCTTTCCCTTCCTTCTGTTCACATAGGGTATAATACCTTACCTGTGGGCTCTCTGCCCAAAGGAATGTAAATTTTGATCACTGAAACCTCGCAAGTTATCTTGGGGTTTATGGGTTAATTGTTTTTTTCTTTCCTTAAAGACAATGCCTTAAACCCAAATCAATCATTGATTGGCCAACAATAGGTCCCAAGACCTCAACAGGGTCAAGGTGTCACTTGTAACTTGTGCTGTAGGGGTGGGAGAGGGGGTCACTAGGGGTGGCACCTTGCTCTGCTGCACAGACTACTCTCTTGTTCATGGGGTTTCTGGGCTGCAGGAGGGTGGTGGGGCTTCACCAGTGGATTGCCCCAGGCTGCAGGCTCCCTGCTGTGAGGCTAGCTGCTGCTGCTACTGCTCTTGTACCTTGCTCCCCTCCCACCCTAGTGAGACAGACCTTTCCTGCTGGGCTGGTAAGCTGCTTTCTTGCTCCTAGATCAATTCTGAGGTGGTTTTCTAGTTGTTTGGAGGGGAATTTGGGAAGGCTTCAGAAAATTCCTTCCTCTGGACTCTTAAAAGAAAGAAAATGTTCCTCCTTCTTGGGGCTGGTGTCATGTTGGGTCTTGGATGCCTGGGGGAAGCTTTGGTACGACACTCATGTGGCCAGAGTTGAAGTGGAGTTGGTCTAATCAGCCATGACAGCTCCCTAGAGAAGAGATCTACTTGCCATGGCTCCCTTCTACCATTGTTGGCACAGGGACAAGACTAAGTTTTTAGTAACCTGAAGACCTGCCCTAGGGAGAGGTAGTTACTTGCACCAAGGCCTGGAGGCCTCCCCAGGGCACTTTCAGGGAAAGCATGGGGCTGTGCTTCTTTGAGATACCAGGTCACTCTCCAACCCTCTGATTTCTTCTCCTCTTTCTCTTTGCTACTAAACAACTGCAGTCAACAAATTTATCGAGTGCTTACAATGTGCTAGGCATTGTGCCAGGATACGTAAATGTAAAACCACAATACCTACCCTCAAGGAATTTATATTCTAATGGGAGAGATAATATACAAACACCTTTTTTTCTTAGAGATCTAAGCCCAGACAGGGATGAAGAAATCTAACATTTTTTTCTTGTCATTGTTTGGAATGAAGCTTTATCCAACAAGTCATCTTGATTTCATGGATCTTATAATTTCCATAGTGTCAACAGGATATGAGGAAGACCCTAAGACACTGGGTAGACCCTTGGGATGAATGAATATCATGTCATGAATGAGATTTTTATAGGATGAGCAGATCGTGCAATCTATGGTCATAAATATAGACAGAAGGGATCTTAGAGACCTTTATTTTACAAATGTGATCTGCTTCATTGGGAAGAATGTCCACATCATAAAATAGCTCTAGGATACTCTTTCCCCAAATCCTTCAAAGCCCTTTATAGTGACAGTACCTTATAGCCAGGAGCAAAGGTTTACTTAGCACATATAACACAACTCAGTTGGCCCAAACTCAGACTTTTAGGAGAAGTTCACTGCGGATCTCAGGGTTGGTTAATCTAGGAAGGAATATTCAGACAGCCTAGGCACACTGGTGCTCCATATGTCTTTCTTAATTTAGCTAGGAAAGAAGACTCCAGGGAATACCAACCATATGGCTTGACCGTTGGTCATCCTAGCCCTAATAACCACCATGCTAGGCCGGACACTGATCACTACATAATGCTAGGGTGAACACGCCCACACATATTTAATTCAATTCAGCACACATATGTGCTTACCTACTAGGTAACCTGCTAGTCTGAGACAGGCAGCATAGTGTCAGACTCTAAGAGAAATGGATCCTTGTCTGCCACATAGTGATTTAGAAAACCATTAACTGACATTAGCTATGATATGTTGTATTTGTATTTATCTTGTTAAACGTCTTACTAATTACATTTTCATCTGGTTCTGGCTAGTGGAGAGAGCTGTAGTCCACATGCACTGCTGAAAGAGAGTCTGACATCTCTGATAGTGTAGGAGAGAGAGAGAGAAAGAGACACGGAGACAGAGAGACAGGGAGAGAGAACTGAATCAGGAAGACTTGAGTTCAAGTTCCCTCTTAATAGTTTCTCATTTCGAAAGCTTGGGCAAGTCAATTAAACTCTCAATTGCCTGGACAACTGTCTAAGACTACAAATTAAGTGTCCATTATCAGTCAGTCGGTAAGCATTTAGTAAGTGCCTACTGGGACTTAATAAACACAAACATGAAAAAAAGATAGTGTCTGCCCTGAAAGAGCTTACAATCTAATGAGGAAGACAATACATAAAAAGGAAAGGGGAAGAGGGCACCCAATTCAAGGTGGGAGTGAGGAGACAGAAGGTAGAAAAGTCTGAGAAGTCCCAAGTAGTTTAACCAGGTGAGAAACGAGATGTTCTGAGCTCCCTCCTGGAAGCAGGAGTTCCTGTCTCCACCCTCCAATTGGACATGGTGGGCGTACCAAGGCTGATGGGGTCCTGCAGGGTGATAAGGTTTTCCCAATAATGAGTTTTCTGAGACATGATAGAATAATCAGGGACATCCCAAAGTAGTTCAACCAGATAAAAAATTAGTCCATATGCATTGATAGAGAGAGTTTCCCTCCCTGGGAATTTCCTATGCCAATGAAATCATAGATCTAGTTTTTGTAAAAAGTTCAGGGCACTGTGTTAGGTATGGGAGATACAAGGTGAAAAAAAGCCTAGTTCTCAGCCTCAAGGGACTTATAATCATATGTACGTATGTATGTGAAAACATAAGCTACATAATACAGTAAGATATTTTTTCAGGCATTCTCACTTCTACTATGCAAGGGAAAAACATGCCCAGTTAAAGGGCATCAGGTAGACTTGTGGGTCATTTATCATTCTAGGACTCTGGTCCCTAGGAGGACACTCTGGAACTAGAATTAGGTTGCCCAGGCCCCGCAGAGGCTTGGTTTGGGCAGAAGCCTATGTCAGCAGGCCCCTCATGGTGGTTCACAGTTTTGCAGGGGAATTGAAGTTGGGGAAATGGCAAGACTAGGTGCAAATGGAAAGATAGCAGCAGACCAGCAGGGCCTAGGGTTCAGCTGGAAGTCAGGGCAGTGCACAATCCAAACCAGAAAGGCTTATTTTGTTCTTTATTGTACCATGCAGAGAGGAGGAGCAACAGGGGCAGAATCCTACCTGCTCCTGCTCTGCTCAGACTCCCAGAACTAATCCATCCCCCACTGAGTGCCTGAAGAATTAATGAACCCAGCCCTAGGAGCCAGGCCAGCTCCCGCCCCGAGACAGGTACTCACAGAGAGGGAGGTGACTCTGATTTCTCTCTCATTCCTTCCCACCACCAAATGAAGGCAGAGAAGATAGTCACAGAACCATGATCTTATGTCTATGTCTATTCTCTGAATTTGGGGAAGGTATGAGGGAGACAAGGCTGAAAAGGGGGGAAATAGAATTTATGCAGCCCATGAAGGCTGGATAAACTGTGCATAAGATGCTCAAGGCAGGGTGGTACAGTAGAAAGATCTCTGAAATAGAAGTCAAGAAACCTGAGTTCTATTCCCAGTGCTTAGCACAGTGCACGGCACATAGTAGGCACTTTAAAAAGGTTTGTTGACTGGCTGAGTGACTTATTTATTCTGTGGCTCCAGACTAATCACTTCTCTTTCCTGGGCCTCACTTCCCTTATTTGTCAAACATATGGTGATTAGACTAAGATGACCCCTAAGTTCCTTTCCATTTTAAACACTGTAATTCTGTGATTGCAGAGAAAGGAAGTTCTGGTAACTTCTGAGCTCCCTTGTCTGGTCTCAGTTCTGCCTATTTGTGTATTAGCAATGCCTTCTAGGAAGGCTCAAATAACCTGTTATGAGAAGATCTTTGTACCTACCGTAGGGGGTGATACCACTGGGACATTCATGGCTTGTCTTACATGCGGTTACCATAGTAACCCATCATCAGTTTCTCTGCTGATGCCATTAGTTCTTTATTTCTCGCTGGGGATTAAGATAGAAGGCTGCTCCGTTTGTGTTCTCTCATCATTCACTCACCTTTGGTCACTTGGGCTGAGCAGACATGCACAAGGACCCCAATCTGAAGGGCTTTGAGTGTGTCCGACAATTTTGGACCCCAAAATGTCCTCCCATGGGCTTGCTTAACTAGAGGGAAAGTTTCCAAGACTCCAGAGGAATAATCATAGTTCACATTTATATCATTTACTTTCTTTATGACAATGCTATGAGTAGATTGTGCAAAAATCCCCATTTCACATTTGAGGAAAATGAGGCCAAGAGATGGGAAGAGACTTGCTTAGGCTAGCTGAGTAGAACAGTAGTAGATAGACCACTGGGACTGGAATCAGGGATCCTCGAGTTCAAATTGGCCTCAGACACTTACTAGCTCTGTGACCCTGGGCAAGTAACTTAACCAAGTAACTTTCTGTCTAGGTTCACTCATAGGGGGATGATAATAATAGCACCCACCTCCTAGGGTTGTAAGGACCAAATGAGATAATATTGGTAAAGTGCTTAACACAGTGAATGACACATAGTAGGTATATGTTTTTTAACTTGTTTTCAGTTTTCAACAACCACTTCCATAAGTTTTAAATTTTCTCCCCCTCCCTCCGCCTACCCTTCACATGATGGCATGCAATCTTACATTCTTATTAAATACATTTTCACATTAGTCATGTTGCATAGAAGAATTAAAATGAATGGGAGAAACCATGAGGAAAACCATGTAGTAGGTATAAATAAATAAATTCTTGCTCCCTCCTCCTCCCATCCCACAGTCACAAAGTTGACAAAGGTCAGAACTGGGATCTGAATCCAGATGTTCTGGCCTTAAATCCAGTGTTTCTCCAATGGCACCATTCTAGAGGTAGGAAGCCGAGCAGTCTCCTGGAAGACCTTTCCTGGGAGGATCTGTTTTCTCTGCAGCTAGAGATCTGACTCCTAGTTCAGCTGTTTAGAGGCTCCAATGCCGGATCTGGGTGGGCCAGGCACTTTGTCACCCACTGCTAACCGATTCCATTCTTGCGGTTCATTCCTAGGATGTGTATCTAAAGAGTCGGGATGATTCAGTAAGAGCCCAATAAAGTGAAAGGAAAGAACACTAGGAGACCTACATTGTGGTCCTCAATTCACTTTCTCACTCTAGGCATCTGCTCCCCATCCCGTAGAATGACTTGTCTGGGCTCAGTGATTTCCAAGATATCTTCCAGTTTTAAAAAATATTAGGATGCCGTGAGTGCCTGTGCATGCCTGGTAGCCATTTGTGGCTGATCTTTCCCAGTGGATTTATGCATGTGATGAATGTCAGGGTGCATGCAGAGAACTGTGACACCAAAGATAGATTTGTATGACAGGGCCTTAATTGGGAACTTTCTCATGCAGGGAAATGCCTTTCTTCACATCTTTTGTCATATTGGAAAGGGAGCTAGCTGGACCGGCTGGAACAGACTGACAGGGCTCTTGGTCTCTCCAGGTACTCTAAAAGAGTGCTTTGGCACTGGGAGAATTGAAAAAGAAAGGAAAAAACACCAACCACATGCTTTTGGATGAGAACTGGGAGTGGAGGGTGGTTGGAGGATGGGCAGAGAAATGGGGCAAGAGAATGTCTGTGGCAACATTTTGCTAGTGGCTCAGTGCTATATCTGGTTGGGGAGCAGATCATTGGTTCTCATTTGTCATTCTTTCAGTCCAGGGGTGAGGAACCTGCAGCCTTGAGGCCACATGGGGCCTTCTAGGTCCTCGGGTGTGGCCTTTTGACTGAGTCTAAGTTTTATAGAACAAATGCTTTTATTAAGAGGATTTGTTCTGTGAAGTTTGGATTCAGTCAGAGGGCCACACTTGAGGACCTAGATGGCCACATGTGACCTCAAGACCACAGGTTCCCCACCCCTGTCTTAGCCCCTTCCCATTTCCCAAAAAATTCTTGAAGATGTATGGAGCTGGAAACCCAAAGTAGGACATGCCTACAGCAGAAAGAACCGTGTATTTTAAGTCAAGGGATCTGAGTTTGAATTCTGTTGTTCAATCATTTCTGATTCTCCATGACCCCATTTGGGGTTTTCTTGGCAAAGATACTGGAGGGATTTGCCATTTCCTTCTCCAGCTCATTTTAGTCATGAGGAAATAGAGGCAGACAGGGTTAAGTGACTTGCCGGGAGCTTGCCCACAGCTAGTAAGTGTCTGGATTTGAACTCATGACGATGAGTCTTCCAGATTCCAGATCCATCACTCTATCTACTGCACCAACTATCTAGCTGACTTAGTTTGGCTCCTTACTTCCTGTGCAACCTTGAGCAAATCTCTGGGTCAAGTTTTCTCTTCTGTGAAACAAGGACATTCCATTAGATATCCAGTCCCAAGTCTATGAACCATTCCCTTCCACCTGTAGAGGTTAAAAAAATTTGCATGTTGCCCTCAAGAGAAATTGCCCTGGCATTCATCACCTAAGAAGTGGGCTACTGTATCTTTTCTCCTCAATGGTTTTGGATCCCATTTCTGCCTCCTTTTAAGTATCTAAAATCAGATGGGCTTAAGAATTAAGAAGTCATTTGGATGGTAGAATTAGAGATCATTTAACTCTATGCATCTGATACTTTAAGTAAAAAATGGGACAGGAAAGGTTGGACTGAAAAAATAACACAAAAAACAAAATCAAGCAGAGATAAGACACCATCATGGATCAGCAATTTAACTTCTCTGACAGTTTCTCTGTCTTCCTAATGAGGATAATACTTGTACTCCTTATCTCGCAAATATGTGAAGAAAATGCTTTGTAAACCTTAGGGTATTATGCTATGTATGGATGAGTTGTGATTATTGTTATAAATAAGACAGAGGCTCAGTTCTCAATTGGTGGGGTATTGGTTCTGCAAAATGAATGATCCATATCCTCTCTAAGATACTGCTGGTAGCCTAATCCTATCTAAGGCTGGCCAAATTCCCCAAATGGTCCCTTTTAAAACGTGTGAATCCAGACATCTTTGAGGAAGTCAGAGGTACCCTCAAAACCACAGGATGTTTCATGGGCCTGTTCATGGACCAATCCTGTCTTTGCCAGTTCCTAACAACTTAGGGGTTGGCATCTATTGCTGGGCTTAGACCTTCTAAGCTCTAATCCATCTGATTTCTCATTCCGTACTCAAACTCCCTCATCAGGAAACCTGTATAATCCAACATCTTGTTATTCTGCTGCCCCTAGAAACATCTGGCTAGAAACATCAGACATTGTTTTGGAGAAGAGGAGGAAGAGATGATGAAAATTAAAGAAGGTGAGATTTCACTTTCCCTATCCATCTGTCTACCTTTAGTGATTGTCATATTGTTTTCTTCCTGGTTTTATTTAAAATACTTTTTCCAGAGAAGCAAAAAACCTTGGAAACTCCATCTTGGAGAACAGATGAGACTCAGATACCCTATCCTCAGAAGTATCTACTTACCACCAGAGGCTTGAGGAAAACAAAATTGGTATTAGACTCACAGTGCTCCCACATCTTTTCTATCTCAGGCACTGATTCCCAGTCTCACTGCCACTCTTTTTCCCAGGGCTTCCTCCCTCCCTTGCCTCACACCTGCTTACAGAGGGTCTTGTCAGTATAGACAGCTTGTGATTCTTGGTGAGAAAGCCCCCATTTATTTTTCTTAAAGGAATGATTGAACAACTTTTGATCTCTGTAAAAGTCTTCCTCTTTTGCCCACTTTTATGAGTTAAATTTAAATATGAAGATGATTCTTGCATTGGGGGAGTTTTATATTAATGGTATGAAGAAATTTAATAAATAAAATTAATTCCAATATGAACCTGCTGTTGGTATCTGTCTTGCATCAAATCTGGGAGGGATTTCATGCCTGCATTGAAAAGATCAATACCGATTATGATGACTGACTCCCTAAGGAAGAAACAGAGTCTTTCTGATTTCAGTACTTCCATCACCTGGTGTAGAGAATAGACTTTGGGGGACTCTCTCTAGACTGGTTGGCCTTTTGCAAAATTGTCAAGTGAGTGGTTTCTCTTTCTTCCAAGGGACATTTGCATTTCTTTGGATCTCTAATGATGGGACCCCAAACAACAGGACGCCTGAGTGGGGTGTAGGAATATTGTTGGTTACTGGAGCCCTTTCAGTGCTCCTGAAAGAAAGGCAGCATGATGTAATGCAAAGAGAAGTGGACTGGCAATCAGAAGATCTTGGTTCAAGTCCTGCCACCAAAATAGTATAACAACACTAATATCAACAATGACAACTGCCAGCATTTATGGAGCCCTGATTTGATCCTTAAAACCACCCTGTGAGGGAGGCACTATTTATTATCTTCATTTTACATTTAAGAAAATTGAAGTTCACTTAAGTAATTTGCCCAAGGTCACACAGCTAGTAAGTGGGAATTCAGGACTTTCAGACTCCAAATTCTGCCCTCTATCTACTGTGCCACCTTGCTGCCCCATGATTATTTATTTACCCTCTCTGGGCCTGTTTCCTCATGTGTAAAATGAAAGGATTTACTGGATGATTCTACTGAATCATCAAATATTAAAGCTGAAAGTTACCTTAGAGTTCATCTAATCCAAGACCCTCATTTTAGGGAAAAGAAAACAGCTGCAGAGAAGTTATTTGTTCCAGATCACAGAGCTACTTAGTAGCTGAGGAAAGGTTTGAACTCATGTCTTCTACACTCCAAGTTCAGTACTCTCTCAATTGTGCCTCAGGGTGGCTATTCCCCCCAAAAATCTGACTTAAATCTTCATCAAGAATTACCTTTTCAATGGTAAGAAGTACTGATGGGTCAGAATTCAACAAGAGGGGATCCCCAAGTCTCCCAGCTACTCTCCCTGTCCATGGTCCTGAAGACTTCAAACACATGAGCAATTGTGTAGCTAAACAGACACAAAAGCATACCTCAGAGGCTGGAAGGAAGGAAGGAAGGAAGGAAGGAAGAGTGAGTATATATTAAGCCTTAGTATGTGTCAAGCACTGTACCAAGCACTAGGGATACAAATATAAAAGCGAAATTGGTCCTTGTCCTCAAAAGCTTATATTCTAATGGGGAAGATAAGTCAAAAAGAATGGCATTGAAGGGATACATGGGTCTTAAAAGTTACAGGGACAATGAGTGAGGCCAGAGAAATCAACACACAGTCTTTGACACTCTTGTCAAACTCCCTTATTTTATAGAAGAAGACACTGGGACCCAGAAAAAGGGAAAGTTTCATAGATTCATAAATTCAGAAGTAGAAAGGACCTCAGAGATCACAGATCTCAGAAATCACAGACCTCATTTTATAGATAAGGAAATGAAGACACAGTGAAGTTATTTGCCCAAGGTCATATAGAGGTGACATCAGAGGTAAGATTTGAATCCAGGGTCTCTAACTCCCAACTCAATTCTTTTTACCCTGGATCTTATAGCCCAAGGTCATCTTTAGCATATTAGGACTCATGTCCAAATCTTCTGACTCCTGGTTCTTCTAGCTACATCATACTCCCTCTCCCTAAAACCTCTTTTTAATAAATCCTACCAGCATTATAATAACCTATGTATATTGAGCCCTAGGAGCTAGATAGAGTACCAAGTATGGAGCCAAGAAGACTTCTGAGTTCAAATCTGGCCTCAGACACTTACTAAATGTGTGACCTCGGTCAAGTCACTTTATCCTATTTGCTTCAGTTTTCTCTTCAGTAAAATGAGCTGGAGAAGGAAATGACACAAACCACTCCACTATCTCTGCCAAGAAAAGATCAAAAAGAGTCATGAAGAGTCAGACATGACTGAAATGGCTGAACAACCTCAACAACAAAAGGAGCAAGAAAAGATTTGAAAAGTCCTTTCCAGTGCTAATCTATGCTCTTAGTACTCCTGGTCAATGAGCATATTAATCGATTGATTGATTGATTAATTATCCTCCATGCCTGGAATGTTTTCCCTCCTCATCTCCACTTCCTGACTTTACTGGCTTCCTCAAGGTCCCAACTAAAATCCCACCTTCGCAGAAAGCCTTTCCCAGCGCCTTTTAATTCGATTTCCTTCCCTCTGTTTATCCTGTTTATCCTGTATATAGATTGTTTACACATATTATTTGCTTGCTATCTTCCTAGATTGTGAGCTCCTTAAGGGCAGGGACTGTCTTTGGCCCTTCTTTGTATCCTCAGTGCTTAACACAGTATGTGGCACATAGTAGGTACTTAATAAATGTTCCTTAACTGACTACAATGAATAAATTCTATTTCTACAGCACAAAGTATTTCTCCCCAACAACTTGATGGAAGTAGATGGCGCAAGTGCAATTATTCTGATGTTCCATATGAAGAAACTGAGACTCAGGGCAGTCAAATGACTTTCCCAAGGTCATACATATATTCACTGTCAGAGCCAAGATTCTAACAGAAAATTTCTGATTTCAAATCCAGCATTCTTTCTACTATAGCATGCTGCCTAATACACAACTATGGGGTTGGGTTGGTAGTGGAGGGGGTGAAGGAACAGAGATTATTGCCTTATCTTGATACAGAATTTACCAAAATGTTTTCCCAGTCACCATTTCACTTTGGCCTCTTACTTCTAATCCACTCCCCCTTCTTACTAAACTATCCTATCACTATCAAGGAGAGAGTGAGCAAGAGAAGCAGAAATAAAAAGTAATAGCAGTGGGAATGAGAGGGGGAAGGGAGCGAGGAAAGACAACTGCATATGAGAGCCACTAGGCATTACCTGGGATGGTCTAAGACAGCTAGATTCCTGGATATAACAAGTATTTATTAAGTACCATATGTGTGGCAGTCATTGTGCTAAGTACTAGTGATACAAAGAAAGGCAAAAACACAGTTCCTGCCCTCATGAAGCTCCCATTCTTGGGGTGGAGAGAGCATGCAAATTATTATATACTTGATATAGAAAGAGTAAATGGAAGTTAATTTCAGAGGGAAAGACACTATCAGTGTAATAGCTAAGAAGGTCACTTGAAGAAGATAGAATTTGGGCCGAGTCTTAAAGAACACAGCTAGGTGGTGCAGTGGGTAAGAGTGCTGGGTGTGGAATCAGGAAGATTCATCTTCCTGATCTTAAATCCAGCCTCAGATACTTACTAGCTGTGTGACTCTAGGCAAGTCACTTAATCCTGTTTTTCTCAGTTTCCTCATCTGTAAAATAAGATGGAGAAGGAAATGGCAAACCTCTCTAAAATCTCTGCCAAGAAAACCCTGTCACTAAACAAAAACTTGAAGAAGACCAGAGAAGGAGGAGGTGGAAGTGAGGAGAGAAAATGTTTTAGGCACGGGAGAGACAGTCAATACAAATACAGCAAGTCAGGAGATGGAGTATTGTGCTCAAGGAAATGAAATAAGATCAGTGTTGCTGGATTATAGAATGTACAAGGGAGTAAAATATAGAAAGACAGAGAAGAGTCAGGGCTTTTAGTGTCATATCAAAGCTTTTATATTCAATCCTGGACACAACAGAAGGGAGGGGAGTTTATTGGTGGAGGGGAGTTACATGATTAGAATTGTGTTTTGGGAAAACTCATTTTGGCAGCTGAGTGAAATATGTATTAGAAAGGCTCCCCATATAGAAGGGCTCCCCATATACTTCAAAACATTTGTAGTAGCCCTTTTTGTAATAGCTAAAAATTAGAGAAAAAAAAGTAGGTACCCTTCATGAATTGCTTAACAAATTGTAAATGAATGTAATGGAATATTGCTGCACTGTAAAGAGTGATTTATGTGATGAATACAGAGAAGCATGGAAAGATTTACATGAACTGATTCAGAGTAAAGTAAGCAGAACTGAGAAAACAATATGCACATAAGCTACAACATTATAAATGGAAAGAAAAGTAACACATCCGAAATCAAAAGTAAATGTAGTAAAATTATAAAGATCAAACAGGACTTGAATGAAGATATATGAGAAGATATCCTCCAACCTACCCCTTCATGGAGATGAGACAGATGTTACACACTGCACATGTTTTGGGACTTTTTCAATGTATTGATCAACAATGCTGTCTTTTTTTTCTCTCCACAAAAATATTATTTGTCATAGGGGATCACTACCAGGGAGGGGATGATAGAGGGGTACATGGGATATAATAATGTAAGAAACTGAAAACTCAGATAAAATTTTATTTAAAAAAAAAAAAGAATGATGAGGGACTTGAGGTACAGAGTCCAGTTAGAAGGCTACTGTAATAGTTCAGGTGAGAGGGTGAGGACCAGTATTTAAGTGATGCCTGGGTGAGTAAATGGAAAGAGAGAGAGAGAGAGAGAGAGAGAGAGAGAGAGAGAGAGAGAGAGAGAGAGAGAGAGAGAGAGAGAGAGAGAGAGAGATTAGATAGATAGATAGATAGATAGATAGATAGATAGATAGATAGATAGATAGATAGATAGATAGATAGATAGATGGTGTTGTGAAGGTAGAAGTAAGAAGATTTGAAAGTTTGGAAGAAGAAAAAGTTTTGGGGGAAAGAAAAAATCTTCTGAGGTTCACCTCTCCTTCAAAAAAGTTTCTAGTTTGGAGAAGTAGACCTTGACCAATCCCTTACTCTGGGAGAGAGTATGGAGAGAGGATGAATGATCTAACTGATCTGTAAGGTCTAATCTAGCCCTACATTTCATGATTCCATGTATGACTCACAAGTACAAAGACAATATAAGATTACAGAATTATAGACCTAGGGTTAGAAGGAACTAACTTCATCTACTCCAAACCTCTCATTTTACAGAGGGAGAAATTCAGGTGAATTTTATATAAAGGGATAGAAATAGAAGTCTTTGCTGTAGAGATCAGAAGACCTTAGAGAAGTCTCAGGCTATAATAGGACAATACTAATTAAGCTCCTAGTGTGGAAAAGATTTGATAGAAAGAAAAGACCACCACACTAGGAGTCAGGGGATCTGGTTTCTGGTTCTGACTCTGTTGCTAACCAGCTCCATGATTTTAGATGAGTCACCTACCTGGGACTTAGTTCACCTATAAACAAAGGTCATTTTCTTGAGGGCAGGAACTCTGTTACTGATCTTGGTATCTTTCAGTACCTGTGTAATGTGCACATAGTAGGTGTTTAATCGTTAGTTATTCAATCAATGAATGAATGATTAGAAGAGGAGAGCTAGGTTAGATGGCCTCTGAGGTCCTCTCCAGCTCTAATATATAATCCTCTCTGCTTAAACATTCTATGTCTTATGGACTGAGGTTTCTTCTACTTCACTGCTAGTGCTCTCTTGCCCTTAAAAGGCATCATTGATAAAATGTTTTTGAAAACACATTCCCAAGATATGTATATTTATTATAAATTATATACATATACTGTTATACTAATAGTTGTGCACTATAACATTTATAAAATTAGAAATTAAAAGGAAGTGATAAAGATGAAATAATATTTTGTTTTAGAGTAATAGAAGAGCCACTGGCATTTATTGAGCAGGAAAGTGATAGGGTCAGACCTTCCCTTTTGAAAGGACAGGTTGGAGTGGAGAAGAGAGCTGAGGTAGAGACACTAATTAGGGGAAATTGCAGTAGAGGTAAGGAAGGTCTGAATGAGGATGGTAGATATGGGAATGGGAAAAGGTGTATGGATTTGAGAAATGTGGAGTGTTGACTAAACAAAATTTGGCAACTGATTGGATGGCTGTTCATGCTTGAAGAGAAATGACATCACTATATCAGGGTCAAGGTACAATGTGTCCACCTGTAGCTGATCAGGCCAGTGTTAGCTTGGAATGTTCTACCACAGGTAGGGCAAGATTTGACAACTGACTGAATAGGTGGGGTGAGAGTGAGAAATCAAGGATGACACCAAGATTGCAAACCTGGGGAACTAGGAGGATAATGGAACACTTGTCAGAAACAGGAAACTTTGGAATAAGGGTGAGTTCTGGGAGAAGGATCTTGTAATGAGATATTCTACACAGATCACAGCTCATCCATTCTTGTTTATCTAGTGGAACCCACTTAATCCAAACAAAAAGGAAAGGTGAAGCTCAGTGCTCTGATGTTCAAATCCTACCCTTTGAGGGATCTGGGAGAGAAGAGCTGGGGATGCTAGGGGAGTGGAGTGGGGTGCAGGCACAGGCACAGAAGCTCTGTGGTGGAAAGGGAAAGAATAGGGGTATGATGGGTGATGGGCAGGGGGTACAGAGTGTAGTTGTGTTGTAGAAAAACTCATGATTAGTTACGGAGGGGAGAGTGGGATGCGACCTACCTTTCTACTTTCTGACTGGTTGGTCACATATCCCTTGGAATCGTTCCATGGCCCCTTCACCCCCACCCCTGCTTTGGAGACCACTGTTCTGTGCTGTGTTCTAAGGTCCCTCCCAGCTCTGAATTCTATGTTCTAAGATCCCTTCTAACTCTATCTCTTTTCTATATTCTAAGGCAGCAGTGGCAGCTAAGTGACAAAGTGAATGAAATGCTGGGCCTAGAGTCAAGAAGTGAAGTGAAGTGAAGTCATTTTCAAGCTAGTAGACAGAAGAGCCAAGATTTGAATCCAGCTTGTCTCTGATTCCACATCCATTGCTCATCCTATTGTATCATGCTGCATCCTATGCCCTAAAATTCTTCCTAATTCTGACATTCTTCTATCTTCTAAGATCCTTCCCAGCTCTGACATTCTGTAATTCATGTCCTACAGTCCCTTCCACATCTGACATTCTATGTTCTAAGACCCCTCACAGCCCCGACATTCTATGTTTTAATATACTTCTCAGCTCTAACATTCTATTTTCTATGTCTTAAAATCCCTTGTAGCCCTGACATTTTATTTTCTATAGCCTAAGGTCCCTCTCAACTCTGACATTCTATGTTCTGTGTCCTAAGATCCTTCCTAGTTGCAATATTTTATGCTGTCTGTCCTCAGATCCACCCACCCAACCCTTGCCCAGTTCTGACATTCTATGCTTTAAGATCCCTTCCAACTCTGACATTCTATAGTTGTCTAATTCCAAGGAAAACTGTGGAGAGTAACTACATAAAAGAAGTCTTTTCTTCACTAAGGAGACAAACGGTCTTCTCTTTCTACTTGGGGGGGTGGTGTCTAGCCTTGCTCATCTTTACTCTGGTACTGGAATGAAGCAGTTTCATGCTTCTCCTTCTGCTCAACTATTGATGAATGAGCTTCCTAGGAGCTTTGTGCACAGAAATTCCTATGTATCATAACTACATCATATTCTGCTTAAATGTGTTAAAGAAAAATAAAGAAAATGGCAACATATTGTCATGGAAAGAATACTGTGTTCAGAGGAAAGAGATCTGAATTCCAGTCCTCCCCATTCCCATCACTTACTGACTATATGACTTTGGTCAAGTCATTTAACTTCACTGGGTCTCGGTTGCTCCACCTGTAAAATGGTCATCAGAATTACATCCCTGAAAGTGGAGGCTAAGATTTTCGGTTCTTTTAGACAGGGTCATGCAGAGTTTAGAGGCAACCAATCCTCTCCTCAAAACTTAACTAAAAATTTATCTCCTCTTTGAAACTCTCCCAGAATGACCAATCCCATTCTGGTCTCTTTGGCCAGAGGGTATTAGGAGATGGAAATAGGGAGAGAGGTTCCTTTTATTTCATTCTGATTTCTATGTCTCTCTCTCTCTCTCTCACACACACACACACACACACACACACATACACACACACACTTGCACACACATGTACCCAAAAATCACATAGGAAAATATTCCAAGATCTATGAAAATATATGATCTGGAAAGAAGATTTGATCACTTTAGGAATCAGAAGTAGGTTTTTCCCCCTTTATTTTTATTATTTGTTATAGAGGATGATTCACTGGGGAAGGGAAGGGGAGATAGGAATGTATTCAGAAGTAAAGATGATAGAAAAACAAGATAATGAAAAGGAAAAAAATTAATTAAAACACCTATAATTTAAGAAAAAAGAATTGGAAGCAAGTTTGGAAGTGACTTGGAAGTTTGCAGATGTTAGTACCAAAATCTTAGAGATGCTTCTTAACCAGCTGTGAATTCACATCCTGCCTTTGGTTTTAAAGGTCAAGGAATTGGGCAGAAGCAGTATGGTTGGAGACACCAACAGTCACCAAGGGGCCCAATGAAGCCCAACTTACCTTTATCTCTTCTCTGCTTGCATGAGGGAAAGAAGACTAGAAACACAAGAGACTGTTTTTGGATAGGAAAAGGTAGGGGCCTTGAAAGATGTTGAGCAGTTTGTCCAAACACAGAGGAAAGAGGGGAAAACAGGAATGAAGGAGATGGAGAAAAGCTTAACCTGCCTGGAGGACAGGGATGTGTGAGGTAAAGTGGATGGGCATGAAAGACAATAGGGGTCTGGAGTCAAAATGGCATGGCAGGATATAGAAAAAGGAGTGAGTCAGAAGGATTGCCAAACAGGTGGTTCAGGATGATCCTCTTCCTGCCCAGCCTAGGGTCGTAGTATTATGGAACTAGAGCCGAAAGGGACTTAGAGGACATTGACTCCAAGACTTTGTCCTTTGTTTTGAAGAGGACATTACAAGGTGATGACCTGACTCATGGATGAACTGGATTTAAGTGAGGCAGAGTTGCACAAAGCTGACAACCTCGTTCTCTCTTCCTGAGCCATCAAAGTCCAGTGGCAGGACAAATTCAGAATAACTGGCAATGGCCCAGGATGCAATTGATGCCCTTGGTGTCTCTGATGTCTGATCAAGAGTTCCATAGTACCTGCTTCAGTCAACTTCATTGAAAAAAATTGTTCTCATCTACCCATTCCACTAGGAGAAGTCTTCACATGCTTGGAGTAGATACCCCACAACTCACTGAGGATTTTGAGGCCCATTGGCTACCTTCAACCTGATTTAGCCCATCTGTTGAGATGGTTTTACCAAGCATGACCATGGTGCATGCTACAGCTTCTTGGAACCACAGGTGGAAGTTGAGCGACAGATGGATACCAAAGGTGAATGAGAAACCCTAAAAAGGACTTGGTCCTCCCTGAATACACTATACACTCCACTCCTCTTATAGATGAGGTAACTGAGGCCCAGAGAAGTTATAGAATTTGCCCAAGTTCTCACAAGTAGTAAGCATTAAATATGGAAGAAATGAGCTTAATCATGACCCCATCAAATGTCAACTCATCTTTAAAGGTACAGCTCAAATGGCACCTCCTCCACAAAGCCTTCCTTGATCTTCAACACTAAGGAAGTGGTCTCTTTCATTCTATTTTCATACCACATTGCACCTTTCTTTTGGCCCTTAACACATTCTGACCTTGTTGGAGTTATTATACATGGAGCCATGCCTATCTTCCCGCCTTCTCTTCATTGGATTTGCTCCGTGAAGACAAGAGAGTTTGTAAATTCATTTTGGTGTCCTCCTGTGATCCCAACACAAGGTCTTATAATAAACTAGTATTTCTCTATCATTTTAAGGCTTACTAAGTATTTTCCTCACAAAAACCTGTGAGATAGGTAGGAAAAGTCTTTTTATTCCTTTTTACATGTAAAGAAACTGAGGTTCAGATATTTAGGACCATAGATCTAGAGAGGGAAGAGGCCACCCATTTTATGGATGAGGAAACCGAGGATGAGGGAGGTTAAGTGATTTGCTAAAGGCCATACTGGAAGAAAGCATCAGAGGTGGGATTTGAACCCAGACCCTCTGATTCTAAAGCTTGGGCTCTTGAATTGACTTCCCCAAAAACTGCATAATAAAGGAATATTAGTCTGCATCCAACAACCTTTCCCATGCTGTTGTTTGATCATTGTTCAGTTGTGTCTGACTCTTCATGACCCCACTAGAGGTTTTCTTGGCAGAGATACTGGCGTGGTTTGCCATTTCCTTCTCCAGTTCATTTTACAGATGAGGAGACTGAGGCAAAATAAGGTTAAATGATTTGCTCAGTCATATAGCTAGTGTCTGAAGCTGGATTTGAACTAAGGTCTTCCCAGCCCCATCACTCTGTTCACTGTGCCACCTGGCTGCCCATCCCCGCTCTTTATAAAAAGAGTTCTTTTTCTTGAGAGGGGAAAGTCGGGGAGGGGGGCGAGAACAGCCCAAAGCATAGGGCGCCTTAGGCAAGGCCTTTATCCAATCAGGGTTCAACCCCCTCTGATCCCCAGCAGCCTTTGGAGCTAACAGCTGCAGCTCCCTGCACCCGGAGGCAAAGACGGAGCTGGTAATTAAGAGAGCACCAAGGTTAAAAGCGGTGCCCGGCTGGATGCCAGCATTTTAATGAACTTTGCTAAACTGCCAGAACGGTTGTATGTCTGGGGAAGAAAAAGACAATCGTTATTTCCCCGCCAGAGGCGGCTGGGCCCTGTGGCTCCCTGGAAGCCAGGTTCTTTCTCCCACCAGGACCTCCCCTCACCTCCCACAAGGAAACAAGTGTCCCCCACCCCGGAGCCTTGCCTTAGTTTGAGATCGAGGTAGGAAACAGCCCTGGTCCCCTTTCCCTCCAACTTCCCAGCCCTCCTGAGGTGAGCAGGCCAACCACTGTGGGTCGGGATGGGATTTTTATTCAATGTGGCATGCCCGTAATTAACCATATGCTGCGATTCACAGGCAAGCAGGGCTCCCATCACTACTGAATCCCAGAGCAGGTATTATTCCAAAGCCAGAGAAGAGCTCCAGGCCAGGAGCAAGGCGGAGGGCCCCAGTCGGGGACTTAGCAGACCTGAGTTCTAGGCCAAGCTCTACTGACAGCCGACTGCATGACCTCTGTGAACAGCCCAATCCCCAAACCCAACATTCCTCTGTTGGGGCCTCGGTTTTGCAATCTGCAACAAGACCTGATGAGTTTTGAGATCTCTTTCAGCTGTAACATTGCTTTGAAATCCTGGCAGCAGAATAAATGTCAAAGACCAATGCCCTTGAAGTCTGAGGATGTTGGTTTGAATCCCAAGCTTACTACCTGTGTGACCTAATTTAGTTTCTCTGGGCCTAACCCGTAAAGAAGGAGGTTGAAGTAAATGGCCTCTAATCTTTGGTCCCCAGTTTTCTCATCTGTAACATGAAAGAGATGAATTTGATAATCTGCAGTCATTTTTTTAACTTTATAATTTTTTTTGTTTTTCACTTAATATTTATTTCCTCTCACACCCACCTTCAATTTAAAAGAATGTATATAGTCAAGCAAAACCATTTCCTTCATTTTCCATGTCCAAAATTCTATGTCTTATTCTACATCTTGAGTCAATCATCTTTCTGATGAGAGGCGGGTAGCATACATCAGCAACAGACCCCTGGAACGTGGTCGGTCCTTTTGTTGATCAGAGTTCTTAAGTCTCTCAGAGTTAATTATCCTTGCAATGTTGTTATTGTAGAAATGATTCTGGTTCTGCCGACTTCCCTCTGTATCAGCTCATACAAGTTTTCCCAAGTTTCTCTGAACTCATCCCTTCAGTCATTCATCCATTGATGGGTACCCCCTTTGTTTCCAATTCTTTGCCACTACAAAAAAACAAAAAGTTGCTATAAATATTTTTTGTAACTCTGGGTCCTTTTCCTCTTCTTTGGTTTCTTTGGGCCTAGTGGAGGTATTGCTAGGACATAGGCTATGTGTATTCTAAGGTAGTTTCCATTGCTAAGTCCTGCTGTCCTATGATATGGAGAAATTGCTTAAAAATATTTCAGAACCTGGGCCTGGGAACAAAGAGTCAGTTGCGACCAATACGGACCTTTCCTGCTGTACTCACTGTGTTCAGCATTGTGGGCACAAAGTCAGAAACTCAAGGAGTTTGAACGAAAGCATTATTGTTCCCATTCGGACCCTCATCACCTCTTGCCTGGTCTTTTACAAAAACCTCCTAATTCGTCTTCCAGCCACAGAACCTCTTTCCTCTCCTATCATCTATCTTGCACGCAAATGACACTCATAAAGCCTAGGTCTGACCATGTCATTCTCCTGCTCAGGAGTTTATAATAGCTCACCATTGCCTCTGACAAAATGCAGACTTCTCTGGCATTTAAATCCCTTCACAATCTGGCTCTAGCTCACCCTGCAGAATTATTTATTGCAACATTATTCCCCTTCATGAATTCCACCCTTTCCACCAAACTAACTTACATGCTGCTCCCTGTATATGATAATCCATCATGTTTATCTATCACATGGCAGCTAGATGGGCAGTGAGAAGAGCCTTGGACCCGGAGTCAGGAAGTTCAAATCTAGCCTCAGACGCTTACAATCCGTGTGACCCTGGGCTAGTCGCTTAACCTCTGTCTGCCTCTGTTTCCTGTTCTTTAAAATGAGCTAGTCACCTAACCTCTGCCTGCCTCTGTTTCCTAGTCTTTAAAATGTGGACAATATTATGAGTGTAATGGAATACTATTGTGCTATAAGAAACAATGAGAAGGACTTCAGAAAAACCTAAAAAGACTTATATGGACTGATGCTGAATGAAGTGAGCAGAACCAGGAGAACGTTACACACAGTAACAGCCACAGTGTGTGAGGACTGATTTTGATAGCCTTAGCTCTTCTCAGCAATGTAAGGACCTAAAACAACTCCAAAAGACTCACAATAGAAAATGCCATCCACATCCAGAGAAAGAACTATGGAATAAGAATGGGGATTGAAGCATACTACTTGCTCTCTTCTGGTTTTTTCTCATGGTTGCTCCCATTCGTTCTCATTATTCTTTACATCAAGACTAATGTGGAGATAGGTTTAATGAGAATGTATATGTAGAGTCTATATTGGATTGCATGCCATTTTGGGGAAAGGGGGGAAGAAGGAGGCAGAGAAAATTAAAAACTTATGAAAGTAAATGTTGAAAACTAAAAATTAATAAGTTAATTTTTAAAACATAAAATGGGGAAAAGAATAGCACCCGCCTCCCAGAGTTGTTATAAGGATCAAATGCTATAAAATTTGTAAAGTGTTTAGCAATGTAGGACACATAATAGGTGCTTAATAAATCCTTCTTTCCTTCCATCTCTATGCTTTTGCACTGTTTCCCATGCCTGGACTATGCTCCCTCCTCCCACCCTTTAGGCGTCAAGGCTCAGCTAAAGTGTTACCTATTGCACAAAGACTTTTCTGAGCCTCTTCTACTTGTTAGGGCCTTCCCTCCTTCCCATCCCCCATATTATTCAGTACATATTTATTGTGTAGATGTTGTGTATCCCCCTGCACACTGTATACACCTTGAGGACATATATAGGATCATACTGTATCCCAGGTCCTTTGAGCATGCCCAATGGAGTCCCCTGTGTCCCTATCACATAAGTGGAGTACACAGTGGGATCCATGTTACACAAACTGGACATGTGCAAAGAAGCCCAGACTATAATAGATTTGCTGTGAGGGAGTCAGAAGTTATCTATTGCAACTGCCTCATTGAACAAGAAGAGCCTAAGACTCAGGGTACTTAAGTGATTTGCCCAGGGTCCCACAGGCAATGAGCACTAAGGTTAGAATATGACCTCAGATCATCTGACTTCAGCTCCAGGTTTTTTTCCACTAGAGTAGGTAATAAAAATAATTCAAATATATGAATCCTTGGAAAGATTGTACGATGTGGTGGCTAGAGGACTAGTCTTAGAAAACAACGAAAAGTCTTGCTTCTTCCATGCTCACTATGTAAGCTTGTCATCTGCTTTCTCAATGACCCAGGATATGCTCTGTCTTCTTAATGACCCAAGATACTCTCTAAGAGTATAAATTATCAATCACCAGTCATCTTCACTTTTGTTTCGCCACTCTGGAAGACAGAGTGAGGCTGACGACTTCGTGCAGCTCCACCTCATTTAAATCCGATTCACACCTAAATCAAGACATAACTCCATGATGTCATTCTCTAAACGTCCTCTTCTAAAACAAAGGATGATGAACATCAATAAGTTTCAGGTCATTTCCATGCCAAAAATTCCCTATAATGATAAAATCATTGGTCATCAACATCAACCTATCCCAAACCCCACCTGAAAAAGAATCCTTAATAATAAAAATTTCAGGTCCCCAGCAGGCTAATTGTGGGGATGAATTTTGGTATAGTCTCCTTTGTGGAACCCAATCAAACATACCACATACCTGACCATTTATTCTGACTTAAATATAAGATCAACTTTGACCAAAATACTTTTCCTGATAGCTTTTTTCCATTCAAAACAGTGCTAAGAAGTTGGGAGAAGATGAAGCTTATTCACTGCATTTCAAATATTGGATAATGGAGGCCCTTGGAATGAAATGAACTGCCAGATATGGCATAGAATCTTGAGAGAATTAGAAAAGATCCACCCCTCTCTAAGACCCCAATACATTTTTTATTTCTTATAGTCTTTTTAAAGTTTTTTCAATTAGTAAAAATCCATTTTCTCTTCCACCCATCTCCCCTCACTGAGCATAAAAGAAATGCAAGCCTTTATGACATATATATATATATAGTCAAGCAAAACAAATCCTCATATTGTCCATAAATAAAAAAAATGTGTCTCATTATCTACCCTTAGTACATTAACTGTCTTTCAGGAGATGCATGTTGTATCATGTATCCTCTGGAATTGTGGTTGGTCATTGTACTGATCAGTTACAATTTTTTTAAATGAAGACAGGTGACTTGTTTAATCTCATTAAGAACCCTGACACAAAGCACAGTAAAGGCTACAGGCCAGTGTGTGATCTAGGGTCACTTAATTTTCATGAGCCTCAGTTTCTCCATTTGTAAAATGAGAGGATTGGATTAGATGGTGTCGGAGGTCTTTTCCCAGTCTGGATCTATGGCCCTATGATGGTAACGTGATTTTTGGCCACTTCACAAGAACTGCCAAACTGCTACAGTTGAACAAAAAAGTATTCACAACAGCAAAGCAACATTTTATTCCATTTTATGTTGTAAAGTTCGATAAAGTTGACTTATATATTCACAATATTCAAAAGGAATTTTTAAAAATTACCATAAATGTAATGAGATTTAGGGAGCAAGTCATTAGCTTTAGAAGACCGGACTTGAAAAGTCATCAATAAGAAAAAAAAAAGTCCCCAGATACTCCAAAATATTTATAGCAGTATTTTTTTGTAACGGTTAAAAATTAGAAACAAAGTAAATGCTCATTGATTGGGGAATGGCTAAACAAATTGTGGTACATGAATGTAATAGAATATTATGTAATAAATGGAATGGAATATTACTATGCTGTAAGAAATGATGCATGTGACAAATACAGAGAAGCATGGAAAAATCGACATGAACTGATGCAGAGCGAAGTAAACAGAGCCAAGAAAATAACATAGAAACTACAACAGTGTAAATGTGAAGAACAGCTACACACCGAAGTATCAAAAATAAATTATAACAAAATTATAAAGATCACATGGGGCTCAAATGCGCAGATACCCCCAACCTGTCCCTTCATGGAAGTCAGAGGTCCACAGATATTACATATTGCACGTGTCTTTCAGACTTTCGCAGTGTAGCACTCTATTTGCTGACTTCTTTTCCTCATCTCCAAAAAAATAAAAAAAAAATAAATTGTCATACAGGATGGCTCTTGGGAAGAGAGAAGGGAAGGAATCCATGGGATATTATGGTGAGATAAAAAAACAAAAAACATCAATTAAAATTTTTTAAAAAGACAAGACTTAGGTCATAGAAAATTTGCCTCTGAATAAGATGAATTTGCCAAGTACTAGGTATATTGTAGGGCCCACATCATTTAAATGTACACAGGTTATTAATTAGCATTATCCAACCAAACATATCAATAATGCAGATGCAGGCAGAGCCAGAATGGGGAACCCCATTGGAGTTAGAGGCCAATAGAGACAAATGCAGTTGCATAAGTAGGAAAGAATGAGGCTGCTGTCTCTTAACAGTCCTCATCTCCCTATAGAATCTTGCTGACACAGGGAGCTCCAAAAGGAGGATTCTGAGAATGGGGAGGAGAGCAGGGGACTATATTATGAAGTGTCCACATGACTACTATAGGAATTCAGATCACTGATTCCCAGGGTCCTGAAACCTCTGGGAGGCTGTATCTCTGACGCCAGTATACCTGACACCTGAGAACAGGGTAAGACCACTGGCCTTGTGGCAGTCATTATTAACCAATCCAATAAACATTTATTAAGCACCTGCTATATGTCAGACCCTACTCTAAGGGTTGGGATTCCAATTAAAAAGAAAGACAGTGCCTGCCCTCAAAGAGCTTATAATCTAAAAGGAGAGACAACGTACACAAAAGGAGGCAAGGAAACAAGGGGAAACCAAAGAGTGCCCGGTGCAGAGGCGTCTTGTTCTGTGGAGTTGAGGCCAAGCACAGCAGCAGATGTAAGGTGGAGTGAGCTGAGAGTCAGTTTCTGTCCTCTATCAAGGTACAAGGAAGAGCTTGGCACTCTACCCTCCAGCCCTCCAATCAGAGCAGAGAGGAGACTGAGGGAGTTTGTGTCAATCAAGGCTTGAATTAGCAGCTAGGTGATGAGATTAGGGGCATCTTTTTCCATACAGTTGAAACCAGGCAGGGCAGCAGATGCAGAGGGGAGCGATTATCTTCCAAATCCTTCATATTCTTTGTGCCCCATACATATTCCCAGGTGTGCACACCTAAAACATTGGGAAGGCTCCCTGGAAGAACTTCCAGAGCAGAATCTTGAAGCCTTCTCCCTGGGCATCTCACTGGGTCTTGTTAGGATTCCCTTCTTTCTCCCCAGTTCCTTCTGAGACAATCAGCTCTGCAACTAGAGAATAACTGGCTAGCTTGGAGCATTGGCCTAAAAGTTCTGGCTCTCCTTATTTTTCTCTTTTGCTCTCAGGCTTCCTGAGAGTGGGAGAGAGGCTGGTAAAGTCCTCCAAGTCATTGCCTGAAGGTGCTGCTTGGGAGCATTATAGCTCTGACTTTCTCAAGGCACTATAAAATACCTAGGCAACTGAGAGGTTAAGTGACTTTTCTAGGATTACATAGCCAGTAGGGTCAAAGGTAAAACTTGAACCTAATTTCTCCTTCCTCTGAGGTCATCTCTCCAGACGCTATACCATGTTGCCTCTTACCCAGCACATCGTAGGAAATAAATAAATGCTTGTTGAATGAAATAGAAGCAAATTGAACTTTATATTAGAGACAGCCTCAATGTGTCAGCCTTTTCTGAGGGAAACTGAATTTCCTGGAACTTACAATCATTGAATCTTAGAATGTTACAACTGAAAGGGCCTTTACAGAGCATCTAGTTTTTTCCCTATCATTTTACTGAGGAGAAAATCGAGACCCAAAGGGTAAAAATCAGGTTGACCTTGACCTATAGTACTGGTCTCAAAAACTAAATAATTAAAACGGCAGAGGAGAAAAATCCCTGATTTAACCTCGAAAACAGTTCAATAGCTGATAATGCCAGGTTTGCTAGGTGGTGCAGTGTATAGGGCACTGGGCTTAGAATCAGAATATCTCCTCTTCATGAGTTCAAATCTATCCTTAGACACTTACTAGCTGTGTGATCCTGGACAAGTCACTCAACCCTATTTGCCTCAGTTTCCTCATCTATAAAATGAATTTGAGAAGAAAATGGCAAACCACTCCAGAATCTCTGCCAAGAAAACCCCAGATGGGGTCACAAAGAGTCGGACACAACTGAAGTGACTCAACAACAGCCCACTCTATGTGCATGTGTTTAAGAGGAGTAAAGAAGATTGTCAGCTTTAGGGTAAGAACTACTCACATTGAGCTCCTTAACTTCTCTGGGTCTCAGTAAAGTGGAGTCCATAAAACTTACCCTGCCTGCCTTACTAGAATATGGATAAGAAAATCCTTTTGAAAAATACAAGCTCCTACCAAGACATAAAACATTAACCTTATAAGTCATTGCTTATTTAGTTGAGAAATACCAAAACACCAGCACCAACTCTTGGCAACCTGGGTTCTGCTATGTACTCCACAGGATGCCTGTTCCCTCCTCTTGGGCCTCCATTATTTCCCTGACAGTGATCTCTCTGATCAAAGAAGGATAAATTTAAACATGGAAGTGACATTACTGGCTTTGGTATCCAACCTCCTCTTTTTTATAAATGAGGAAACTGAGGCATAGAAGAATTATGTGACTTGTCTAGAATCTCACATCAAGTAAGTGCCTGAGGCAAGATTTGAACTCAGGTCTTCCCAACTCCAAGTCCAGCATTCCATCCATTGTACCACCTAATTGCCTCTAGCTATGTGATTTCAGGATTGGAGCAGTCACTCCAAAGATGTGACTCCTCAGCCTTAGGCAGGCCCCTCACCTTTATAAAAATGCCTAGAGAGGCAGGGAGATACACAGTACATATCTCCATGGGAGGGAAGGAACATGTACTGGTTTAATATAAACAGAGAAAAAGTGCCTTCCAAGCCTTGGAAGGAAGGGAAAGGACTCCTGAAATCTGCCCAAACTCTCACATGAGAATGGATAAGCACACAAAGGTACATCTGTACATACAAATGCATACACACATAACACATGTTGGTGCATACAAATTTACAGGATGGAAAAACTCTTAGAAAACATCTAGCATATTGCCTCATTTTACAGAGGAGGAAACCAAAGCCTAGAGAAAGGAAATTCCTTGCCCAAAGTCACAGAGCAATAAGTATCTACAAATACCCATAAACACAAATACATGTTACATTTATCAAAGCAACATGTATTGTTTAAGGGCTTACTATGTGCCAGGCATTGTGCTAAGAACTGGGGATACAAAGAAAGAAGAAAAACTTTATACTCCCAGGTCTCAGGGGGAGTAGATAACATGTAAATATCTTGTATAGGCAGACCAGATGAAGCTATACATGCATACCACAAATTTATATATATATATATACACTCCAACATACATACACATGTGTAAATATCCCCCTCCATCCACAAAGCCTCTTCACACAGACACAGCCCCTTAGCAGCTGCTATTGCCAAAGATCTACTGTTTCTGCTGCACCATCCCCAATTTGAGGATTGCCATGGCAACAGAATTTCCAGCCAAATGGATATCAAGGCCTATTAATAAATATCATTTTCTTATCATTGAGCGTCCAGTCCAGGCAGCAAGGCTCCCAGGAGAGGGCCCGGATGCATCTCTGGTGTGGGCTGAGGCCTTGGCTTCTCACCCCTAAGCCTTACAGGCATCCCCTCCAAACTACTGAGCAGGGATCTCTGAGAAGGAAAAAGAGTCATCTACAGTGAGTAGCTACACATTGCCTTCACTGGAATGAATGAAAAGGGAATCTTTATCTTGTCCCCGCCCCGTTTCTCCTGCTTTCTCTCTCTTTCTCTCTCTCTCAGTGTTTCTCTCTTTCTCTCTATCTCTGTCTCTCTGTGTGTGTATATCTGTCTGTCTCTCTTATATACGCACACCATTTGGTGGAAAGAAGACAATCAAACATCTGTTAGTAGTCTGAGATAGGTTTGGCTAGACCCAGTTAGATGCTTCAAGGTGATAGAGAACTCCCTGGTGACCAACCCCAACTCCAAGTGCCCTTCCTCCCTCCCTACACAGTATTTATTTTATTTACATGAAAATATCCATTTATTCCATATTATATATATATTCTGTATGTACATGTAACTACATACATACATACATGTAACTACTATCTCCTCCAATAAAATGTAAGCTTCTTGGGGACAAGGACTCTTTAATTTTTGTTTCTGTATCCCCGGTATCTAACCCAGTGCCTAGCACAGAGTAGGTGCTTCATAAATATTTAGGAATTGATCGAGGGATCTGTACTATTGTATCTTATCCTGGAAAGCACATTTTAGAAGGGACATGGCTCAAACCGTCATGAGTCCAGGAGAGGATGAATAAGATGGTAGGAAGGCTGGAAATCTTCTTATATCAGGAAGGCTTGATAGTGATGAGAATGCAGATTCCCATTAAAGTAGATGCCCATTAATTGGGGAATGGCTAAACAAGCTGTTGAGCATGAATGTAACGGAATATCACTACGCTATAAGAAACAATACATGTGATAAATGCAGAGAAGTATGAAAAGACACATGGACCCACACAAAGCGAATTAATCAGAATCAGGAAAACAATACACTGTACATAATGTTGTCAACAATATGGATTGAAATGATAGCAACAAAACAAGCAAAACTCCATTTTTTATTAGTATAATGAGCGTACTTAGTCCAGAGAAAGATATGAGAAAGCATCTTCCTCCCTTCTTTGCAGAGATGGGAGATGATGGATGTGGAGCTCAATACAATGCTGGATTTGAGTGACATATAGGTTAGTTTTCCTGAATTTTCCCCCTCTCTTTCATTCTTTGCTATAAGGGATGGCTCTCTGGAAAACAGAAGAGCAAGGATATATTAGGAAATGTAGGTAATGTAAAAACAAAAGGTCAATTAAAACTTTTAAAATTTATTTATGTTTAGTGTCCAACATTCGCTTCCATTAGATTTTGAGTTCCAAATTTTCTCCCCATCTCTCCCCTCCTCCCACCCCAAGAAAGTGTGTAATTTGATATAGGCTCTACATACACATTCATATTGAACCTATTTTCACAGTCATGTTGTAAAGAGGAATTAGAACCAATGGGAGAAAACATGAGAAAGAAGAAACAAACGAAAAAAGAAAGAAGATTGAGAAAGAGAGAGAGAACTAATAATATGCTTCCATCTGCATTCAGACTCCATAGTTCTTTTTCTGGATGTGGGCAGCATTTTCCATCATGAGTCCTTGGGAGTTGTCTCAGATCTTTGCATTGCTGAGAAGAAATAAGTCTATCAAAGTTAGTCATCACACATTGTGGCTGTTACTATGTATATTATTCTGGTTCTGCTCACTTCACTCAGTATCAGTTCATTCAAGTTTTTACAGGTTTTTCTGAAATCTACCTGATCCTCATTTCTTATAGCACAATAGTATGCTATTATATTCATATACCACAACTTGTTCAGCCATTCCCCAACTGATGGGCATCCCCTCAATTTCCAATTCTTGGCCACCACAAAAAGAACAACTATAAATATTTTTGTATGTGGGTCCTTTCCCCATTTGTATGATCTCTTTGGAACAAAGACCTAGAAGTGGTATTTCTGGATCAAAGGGTGTGCACATTTTTATAGGCCTTTGGAAATAAAAACTTTTAATAAATTTTTTTAAAAAGAAAAAAAATGATGATGCGAACAAGACACTCCATCTCTCTACTTAAAGCAGTATTTCTTTAGCAGTCCCCCATGCCTAGAATTCCCTCCTTTCTCATCTCTGCCTCCTGGCTTCCTTCAGGTCTCAACTAAAATCCCATCTTCTATAGGAAGTTTTTCCCTTTGTTTATTATTTCTTATTTTTCTTGTCTATAACTTGTATGTATGTAGTTGTTTGCACATTCTCTCCTCTGTTAGGCCATAAATTTCTTGAGGGCAGGCCCTGTCTTTTGTCTCTTTTTATCTCAGTTCTTAGTCACATTCCTTAATAGGTGTTTAGTAAGTATTTATTGACTGACATGAAAAAGAAAAGACTTAGGCTACATATATATATGATCACGGGATATAATCACAATCTTCAACTAACCAACAGGCTGTATGTAAGAAGGCTATGTGTGACTTCTTCTGCTTGTTCCTAGAGAATGGTACTAAGAACAATTCAATTCAATAAACATTTATTAAGCATCTACTATGTACAAGGCAGTATGCTAGGTGCTGAAATGAAATAGGACCTCTCCTCAAGGATTTTACATTCTATGGAGAGGGTACAACATGTGCTTAGATAACTAGAAACAAGTTAATTTGAAGAGGGAAAGAGAATGGACCAACTAGGATGCAGGGACATCCTTCAGTTGTCATCAAAAAAGGCCTCATGACAGAAGGAGCTGAGCTGAACCTTGAAGGAAAATAAAAATTCCGAGAAGCAGAGATGAAGAGAGAATGCATTGTAGGCATGGGAGATGGCTTACAAATGCACAGAGGAAGACCAAAATTGGAGGGCTTTGCTCTAAGGTAAAGGTTCCCTAACTGGGTTATACTGCCCCTCCCCTGGCATGCTGGAACAATTGTTGTGGGGGTAGGGTGGTAGTAGCTTCAGGTCCAATTGGGAGGCACTGAAAAACCTAGCATTATAAAAAAATGGGAGTGTGGAAGCATAAGAAAAGAAGAGAAGAGAAGAAAATTTTGAAAAAAGTCATTTGTACATGTTTCAACTGTTGTGTTAACAGAATTAAAGTTGTAGTGATTACAATGTTTTCCAAATAAACACAAAATGTAACCAATCAGTGGTCAACTCTGCTGACAGGTCTTAACAAGCAAGTGTTAGCAAGCAAGTGTCTTGGGCATTGTCAGGAAGCCCAGCATTCATCGACAGGAATAAGTGCATATTTGTTCACAGTATGACACTATACAGTTACATAACATAATATTCCATCATCAGAATTTCAATTCAGGAAAAAAACCCCACAAATTTACAATAAATTTTCAAATTTAAGGTGCTTCATTAAAAAAAATATTTTTAATGATGTAAATTTCAAAAAAAAAAAGTAATTAAAGGATTAAAGAAATATTTCCAGGGGGTGGTGCTTAGTAATTTTTTTAAAGGGGGGGCAGTAGGCCAAATAAGATTGGGCAACTTCTGCTAAGGTATCAACATTGGGAGGCCACTACCATAAGACCTCTACATTAACATCTCTCTCAAATTTTTTTTCCTGATTGACAAAAGTAGGAGATGGAATGACTAGTTGGAAGAACACCTAATACTGCAGTCAGACTGCAAAGTCAGGGTGTTGGGGAGAGAGATGGGTAATACATAATATGGCTGGAAAGGAAGGTGGAAATCTGCATTGAATGCTCAACTGAGGAGTCTATCTTTTACCCTAGAGTTAAAAATGGAGCCAGGGAAGTTTTTTGAACAGGAAAGTGATATTATCAGATCTGGGTCTTAGGAAGATTATTTTGGCAACTGTGTAGAGGATAGATTGGAAAGGGGAGAAACTGGAGGTAATAAGGCCCATTGGTCAGCAATAGGAGAGCTAGGTGGCACCCTAGTGAACAGAGTGCTGACCCTGGAAAAAACTCATCTTCCTGAGTTCAAATCCAGCCTCAGACACTTGCTATCTGTGTGATCCTGACCAAGTCACTTCACCCCATTTGCCTCAGTTTCCTTATCTGTAAAATGAGCTGGAGAAGGAAAGAGCAAAACACTCCAGTATCTGTCAAGAAACCCCCAAATGGGGTCATGGAAAGTCAGACACAACTGCAAACGATTGAACCACAACACAAAGTCCAGGTGAGAGCAGATGGGGCAGTCTTACTTCATCTATAGTGGTAGCCAAGTAAGTGTGAAAAAAGGAACAGATGTGAGAGATACCACGGTAGTACAATCAACAAGAGGAACATGAGAGAGTGAAGGATGAGGGAAGAGTCAAAGGCAACCGAATTTATGAACCTGAGTGATTAGGAAAAGAGCAATGCTCTTAACAGCAATAGGCAAGTTTGAAGAAGGGGCCAGGTTTAGGAAGAGAGATGGTGAATCTGTTTTGAACTTGGTTTTGAGATGTATGGGAGACATCCAAGCAAAGGCAATTAATGATGGCAGACTAGAAGTCCACACAGGAGCCATGAATGACAGTAACAGGGAGAGAGGTTTTTGCCTCAGCATAAGAAGAAAATAATATATAATATATATACCATATAATTATAGTAATGTTTGTATTATATATGATATTATAATGTATTGTATAATATATCTGACATGTATGATAATATATAACATATATATAACAATATAGCAGAAAGTAAACATAGGATGCACAAATTTGGGGTATACACCACAAGTATTCACCCAGACTCTCTATGCCCAACCTGGGGTAGAGCATTCTGAGCTCATATTGGTCTGATCAGCCACAGTTCAACACACTGAGATTTCTCTTTATCATGGTGATGTCATTGTGGTCCTCTTTGAAGATGAAGGGCAACAACCAATATAATAATATGTTATATATAATATAAATATTTATCTTATTTTACTTATATGCTAACATAGTTATAAATATTTTATATTATATTTATGATAAATATATAAACAGTATATATTATAATAATTACAGCTATTTGAATAGAGCTCTCTTCATAGGTAATAAGTTTCCTGTCACTGAAGTAAGCAAGAAGATGGCATAACCTCTTACTGGGGATATGTAGAAGGGATTTATACTTCAAGTTAGGGTTTAGGCACGATGTTCTCTGAGGTCTCATCCAATTCGGGGATTCACGTGTTCTTTGATCTTTGGCAGTGTGTTGCAATGGAAAGTGTTCTGTACTGAAAATCAGAAGATCCGAATTCAAGTTCCACCACAAGTATTTAGCCTTTCTAAACCTGTTTACTCACCTGGAAAATGGGAATATTTACCCTACCTCCCTCTTAAGGCTGTTGCTAGGAAAACACTTTATAAAGCAGCCAGAGTAACAGAAGAACGAAAGTCTATAACCATTTTTTGTGAAGGCATGAAATCCCAGAATGCCAAACCTGAAAGGAACGTTTGGAGATTACTTATATCAAATACTGCTGCCCCTGTTTTCTAGATATGAAAACTGAGTCCTGGGGACTAGCAATGACTTGCCCAGAATGCCAAACCTGAAAGGAACGTTTGGAGATTACTTATATCAAATACTGCTGCCCCTGTTTTCTAGATATGAAAACTGAGTCCTGGGGACTAGCAATGACTTGCCTAAGATCAAAGGATCATAGATTTAGAGCTGGCAGGAACCTCAGAGGCCATCAAATGGCACAGTACATGAAGCTCTGGACTCAGAATCAGAAATATCTGAATGCAAAGCTTTCCACAAACTTGTTTAGCAGCTGAGAGACCCTGGACAAGTCCCTTGACCTCTTTGACAGCCTCATCTATAAAGTGGGGGTAATAATAGTACCTACCTCACAGGATTATTGAGAGGATCAAATGAAACTATATATATATATAAATGTGTGTATGTATGTATATATGGATATATATGTAAAGCACTTTGCAAACCAGAAAGTATTATATAAAAGCTATTATCATTTTTTCCCAACCTATCTTTCTCCTAAATCTCCCTCTTTCTTTTGAAGTCATCATTATTCTCCTATTCATCCAAATTCATAACGTTGACATCAGACTTGATTCTTCCCTTTCCCTCCCCACACCCTCCCACCCCCACCTCTGCCATCCATTCATTGTCAAATCTCACTGTACATTTTTTAGTTAGAAGGGAATTTAGGAGTTATCTCATTCAACCCCCTCTTTGTATAAATGAGGAAACTAAAGCCTAGAGAAGATCAATGATTTGCCCAAGGTAGAAGGTAGTCAGAGACAGAGCCGGGATTCAAACCCAGGTCCTCTGGCTTCGAATATAGTCCCTTATTGGCTATACCACACTACTCCATGTACCTCCGTGACATCACTCCTTTTTGACTCCTTTCCTCTCACACAGCCTCTGCCCTGTGGGATAGTGAAGAGAACATTGGAACTCTGATTAGAACTTCCAGTCCAGAAAAGCTGGGTGACCGGGGCTGGGTGACTCTGGGAAATTCACTTAGCTAATCGATGCCCCATCAGCAAAATAGGGTAATAGCAATACCTCAAATAAGAAAATAGATATAAAGAGCTCCATAACTATATGGGTAAGTCATTTAACCTCTGTTTGCCTTAGTTTCCTCATCTATAGAATGAGGAAAATAATAGCACTTACCTCCCAGGGTTGTTGCAAAATAGATAGATAGATAGATAGATAGATAGATAGATAGATAGATAGATAGATAGATAGATAGATACACACACATCTACATATATATATACACACACACATCTACATCTATATATATAGAGAGAGAGAGAGACAGAGAGAGACAGAGAGAGAGACAGAGAGAGAGACAGAGAGAGACAGAGAGAGAGACAGAGAGAGAGAGAGAACTCCACAAGGCTTAAAGTGCTAGATTATTATTAGGTCACTTTATTAACTAATAATAAAAATGATCATGAATTAATATTATTATACTAGGTCACTTTTTCATCCTCTCTTGCCTACACTATTGCAGTAGCCTCCTAATTGGCCTCCCTGCTTTCAATATCTCTACTTGTCCATCTGTTTTCCACACAGTTACCAAATTAATATTCCCAGAACACATGTCTGACCATATCCCTCCCCTACTCAAAAACCTTCCAAAGCTCTGTATTACCTCTAAGATAAAAATAGAAAATCTCCAGGCTGGCATTTGCAGCCCCTTTTCCTGTTTTATCTTGTATCATGATCCTTTATCCTTCCAGTGAAATTGACTTTCCAGCTGTTCTCCATCCACGGACATGCCATGAGCCACCTTCCTCCAGCTTTTACCGCCGGTGGTTCATCTGCTCTAGAAAACATCCCCTCCTCAGCTCCACCCTGCAGCTTCCCTGGCTTCTCCCCAAACCCAGTTCAGGTACCAGCTCCTCTACTAGGTCTTTCCTGATTTGTTTCCTCCCCCCAAGTTCATTCTATCTCCCCCTTTTAAATGACTTCATATTGCTTTGTGGATACTCTGTATTGTTTATCTGTGTATACCTTGTAGCCCCTGCTGAGCAGAAGAATATTATTCATAGCTGTGAGCCCTACACCTCACAGCAGCCAGTCTGGAAGTTTTTTTTTCTCTAGCCTAATGTGAAACAAAACCTGGGGCTTGTATGGTATAGACATTAAATCAGCTCCTAAATCCAGGAAATTCCTGGGAAGCCCTGACTTCCAGCCCTGACATTGCCTTTCGTGGCCCTGTTTATCCATCCAAGTATTTTTGTGTTCTGGATAACTCACTAGCTGTGTGACCTGGGTAAGTCACCTAACCTCAGTTTCCTCATCTGGAGAATGAGAATGTAGAATGTTCTACCTCCCAGAGTTGGCATGGGGGTCAAATGACAATAAAGCCCTGGCACTGTGGTGCCTGGCACGGTGTAAGTGCTATATAAATGTTACTTACCACTATTGTTCTTATTATAATTATTATATTACAATATGTTATCATTAATAACTGTATTATTATAATTATCTTATTTCATCCATAACTGGGGATTAGAAAGTATCATAAAGTTTGGCTTCCTCTGGTCTTAATTAGTTTAATCAAAAGATTTTAGTTCCACCTATATGATCTTGGGCAAGTCATTTCCCTTTAGTTTCTTTGCCTATCTATTTCTTCCTCTGCTTCTAATGCTTTCTAGCTATGTGACCTTGGGCCTCCTGTCATTTAACCTCCATGGGCCTCAGTTTCCCCTGGGCCTTATCTGTAAAATTAGGGTACTAGACTACATACATGGCCTCTGAGTTTCCTCCCAACTTCTGATCTATTATCCTGGGGTGTTTTAGATCCCTTCCAACCTTAGAATCCTGCAACCTTAAGGAGGGTAACCTAAGAACGTCCAAGCCCCCCAGAAGGGCTGTCCCCCTTGGCAGATTTGTAAGTGATCATCAGCACAGCCTTTTCCAGATGATCCTTCTCCTCTGTGTTTGCATGGCTCTCTTGCAGGGCATGGAGGATGGTTCTGCTGCCTCCCCTATGGGCTTTGCTTCAGGCCTCCTGAAATCTGTTGACTTGCCTCCAGCTGGGCTCCCCTGGCTCCATGCCAAGCACTAAGAAGCCGACACCAGTCCTTGATCTCCTGGGAGCTACAGGGATTAGGGAGGAGGTGGGGGTGGGGAAGGAGGAAGAAAAGCTGCACAGAGTCTCAGGCCTCAGACCATGGGCAGCCCAGGTAAAATGGGTAGAGAGGCATCCCCAGTTGCCCTTCTGCCTCTCCCATGGCCTCTCGCAGTAAAGTAGAAAAAACCACTATAGACTGTGTTATAAGGTCATGGATTCTAGTCCCAAGTTAGTCACTGGCTGCTTGTAGAAAATTACTTCTCTCTGGGCTTTACTTTGCCCTTTATATAAAAGAAATGGCAAATGCTAAGGACCACCACCTAAGGGAACAGGAAGGATTCTCCCTCAATGACCGTACTCTTTTGACCTCTGCTCTGCGACTTCTTATGATCCTCCATCATAAATGTCCTTTCTTACAACTCCACCTTCAGAAGCTGGAGGAAAGAATTAGCCCTCTTCTGAATGGCATTTAGAAACAAAACAAAACACTTTTCCTTGGATTAGGATTGTATATTTGTACTCCCTTCTGAACCATAACCCTTTAAAGGAAGGTCTTGATTAATTTTAGCATGCCTCACAGACTATAATAGTAGAACAATATCCTAAAGGAAATTTTGTTGAAAAAATGAATGATATGAATGATGTTGAACGGACAAAAGAGAAACTTCCCTTCATATAAAGTATTTCCTTCAACAACCCTCATGAGGTAGATTATATTACAGAGTATTATAATTCACATTTTACAAATTAAAAAACTCAGTTAAAGTGACTCACTGGTTAAATAAGTGTCCAGATTCAAACCTGGTCACAACATGATTAATATGAAAATACATTTTGTATGATTGCATATGTATAATCTATCATAAACTGCTTACTGTCTCAAGGAGGGCAGAAGAGAAGAAGGAAAAAAATTGGAACTCATAATTTTAAAAAACAAACTTTAAAAATTATTCTACATATAATTGGGGGAAAGCAAAATATTGTTTTAAAAAAAAAGATTCCAACCCAGGTCTTTTGAATCCTTTCTTTGACCAACATCTAACTACTGAAGTCTCCATAATTATGGTAGTTTGAGTTCCTTAGCCTCTCTGGGCCTCAGTTTTCTCAACTGTAAAATGAAGGGTTTAGATTATATGGCCTCAAAGACCTCTTTCTACTTACCCTTGCTCTATGATCCTTTGATGTCAATCAAGCTAACCATGATTTGACTTTCTCGAAGCTCATACCTTTTTCTCTGAAACCTGAAGCCACTCAGTCCTTCCTTGCTGGCCACCCGGTCTATCCCTTAGTTTCAGCTTGAAATTTCTCTCTCTGTAACCACCTGGATCCCCATGTAATGGCTCTATGCTCTCCCACAGTGTGCCTGGCAGAAGTTTCTCTCCTTCCTGAAATAGCCTCTCTTTTTCCTGGACACGTTTCCCAGCCAGAGGTACTGAGCTGTTTTTCCTCCTCTCCTGTTCCTGAGCTTCCAAGCCTTTTTCAGTGACCACTTCCATACCCTGGAGCAGTTCATCCTGCTGTCTGATCTATTTTCTTTAAACCATCTTTCTTTTAATTCTTCATCCCTACCTTTTGCCCTGGCTCCAAGAATATCACAGAGCCATCTGCATTTCCTATTTCTTGAATGTCTCAGTACAAACATTAGCATTTATAAATTCCACATTAACATTATATAGCTTGTCTACAGAGAAACCAAATACATCTTGGGGGTGAGGCAAGGGGGAGAGGAGAAGGAGGAGAGATTTTTCAGCAGAGTAGAAGGAATGTGGTGGGAAAGGAAGAAGAGTTAGGTTATGAGGAAGAAACACAGTTTTGTGTGTGTGTGTAGACACTTCATTGCCGAAGAAGACCATGCCATCAGAGAAATAATTACATGACTTGCACTTGATTTTGTTTTGAGTGAGGGAGGGCTGTGCAGGTCACAAGCCTCACTTTTCCTCCAGTCATCTGAGTCCAGTGACCACATAGTCATCAGGATGATTAGAAAGGACCCAGGATGAGGCAATTGAGGTTAAGTGACTTGCCCAAAGTCACATAGCTAGTGAGTGTCAAGTGTCTGAGGTGAAATTTGAACTCAGGTCGTCCTGACTCCTGCACTGATGCTCTATTCACTGCACCACCTAGCTGCCCCTATTAGAGGAAATGAAGAAACTGTGAGATAAAATGATTTACCTAGGTAATAGAACCAGGATTTGAATCCAAGCCCTCTGACTTGAGATGTAGTATTCTTACCTCTAGGGCAGCTAGGTGGTGCAGTGGATAAAGCACCAGGCCTGGAATCAGGAAGACTTGAGGTCAAATTCAGACTCAGTTGTATGACCCTGAGCAAATCACTTAACCCTGATTGCCTCAGTTTTCTCATCTGTCAAATGAGTCGGAGAAGAAAATGGCATACCACTCCATAGCTTTGCCAAGAAAACCCCAAACGGGGTCACAAAGAGTTGGAAACAACTGAAACAACTAAACACACTCTTAACTATCTAAATCAGAATGGTAGAGCAGGGACTTCAGAGATTCATCTAGCCTAGTCACTTGCCCAAGATCTCACATCTATTTAATGGTAGAACCTAGATTAGAACCCAGGTCTCCCAACTCCTAGTATCAGCCTCTTACTAGTAACCCATAGCACTACTATCTCCTCTTAAGGAGACCTTATACTTGTTCATCTCTTTATACTTTTCAAAGTGTTTTCATATGCATATACCTGAATCTTAACAGCCTCCCTAGGAGATAGGTAAGGCAGGTGTTAATATTCCCATTTTAAAGTACCAGAAAGGGAACTTTCCCTTTCTGGTCACACAGTGGGCCAACTGGGACTAAAACCTTGGCCTCTTGTTTCTCAATCCAGGGCTCTTTCCATTACGTCATCTGAACTGTTGGCATTTAACTCAGTCAATTAGAGGATTCATCTAAGAAAGGAATATTGGCACCTTTTCCAAAAATGGACAAAGAGGGCCTGATCCTGAATATCCATGAGGGTCCTTGGCTGTTCTTCCCTTTGCTCAAACCTTCCAACAACTACACTGGCCCTTCTCTGAATACAGACTGTCCTCTCTGACTTTCTAGCCTGTCAGCCCTCTGCTCAATCCTTAACTCCTCCTAAGGGGCTTCTAGCTCAAGGCTCAGGACCAGCTCCTCTTCCCCTGCTCTCTGTGCCCAGGATCCATGGGACCAGCAAGGAAGGGTCACTCAGGGAAATATAGAGACTCAGAGTCTGTAGCCATGGCCACACCAGAAACTGAAGGGTTTGAAGGCAGAGGAGAGTCTGTCCTTCCTCACTGATTCCCTTTCATCTCTCACATATTTTTGCAACTCACGTGCAGTCAGATAATAAATATAACATCTCCCATAGCAGCCACTCAGAACTCAAGCTCCCATCTGATTACGTTCTCTCTCTCCGCCTCTCTCTCTTTCTCTCTCTGTCTCTGTCTCTCTTTTTTCTCTCTCTTTCACTGTTTCTCTCTGTGTCTCTCTTTTTTTCTCTCTCTGTGTTTCTCTCTGTGTCTCTGTCTCTTTTCTCTCTCAGTCTCTGTCTCTCTGTCTCTGTCTTTCTGTCTCTCACTGTTTCTCTATCTCTCTTTTTCTCTCTTTCTCTCTATATCTCAGTCTTCTCTCCCCCTCTTTCTTTCTCTCTCTTCCTCTCTTTTATCTTCTCCCTATTTCAAGGGGTATGAGAGAAAAAGGGAGAGAAAAGAGAGAGATGCAGTCTTTTATAAAATGGTTTTATCCTTCTATCTCTTCCAGATAAATAAAGCCCAATTCTCCTTCTCTTCCCACCCCTCAGAGGTTGCTGTTGTTGTGCTGATGCAAGCCCTATTTCACATGAGCAGTGTTAGGAGAGCAGTTAGGGGAGTGTGTATGTCTACGGAAGAGAAGAAGGAAAGGGTGCGGAAGAAGAGAGAAGAGTAAAATAGATGAGAAAATTGAGGCATGCCCAAATGGACTTAGGTGACAAATACTGTGAGTGTGGAAATGACAAGACCTGGAGGGGGAAGGGAGAAATAGCTATAAAGAGAAAGGATAGAAAAGAAAGCATTTGGAAGATGGAAGAAAGAGAGTGAATGAATGTACCTGTTAACATGTGGGTTTGTGGGTAAAGAGTCTTCACTGTCATTTATCTCCCCTATCACTATTGAGAGCATCCTTCCAGTTACCCAGGGTGGCACCGTTGGTGCTGTCCTCCACTCCTCTCATTCACCCCACATATGTGATCAGTTGCCAGGTCTTGTCATTTCTACACTCACAATATTTCTCACATAAGTTCATATGATGGCTGCCTCAGTCTCTCACCACATCCAGACTCATCTCCAGTCACCCTCCAATTCATTCCCAGGCCACCATGCTGCTATATAGTCTACCCTCCCTGTTCCGCCCATGCCTTTCCAGTTCAGGAACCATAATCAAATAAATTCTGTCATTCTGCTGGGAAAATGGTGTGTCAGGCTATTCCCCTGTGGTTCCATTTGCTATCCTTGTAACTTTCCAGTCCAAAATATCCTTCACTGGCATCTGTTCCCCTCTATGTCTTGTCCTTCCTCACTACAATTGATTAGATTAGGTATTTATTAAGCACCTACTATGTGCCAGGCAAACCCTGGAAATACAAGCAGAAGCAAAAAGAAAGTCCTTCCTTTAAGGGGCTTCCCTTCGAATGAGGGAGACAACACATAAAAGAGAGCTAGCTGAAAAGGTGGGATTGGAAGAGGGAGTATGGAAAAGTGGGTTCTTCCCCAATGGAGATTCTGGGGAGGAACTCACCACCTGAGGGGTGGGGGGGAGGAGGCACAAGCAGCTGAGAAGGCCCCTGGGCCTGATGTGGAGGAATAGTCCTGGTCACAGTCTGAATTGGGTTAGAAGAATATCAGCTCCTTGAGGACAAGGTTTGTATAGTACTCGACACACAGTAAATGCCAATTCTCTCATTGATTCATGGTTGTGTGCCATTTTTCAATCATGACTGACTCTCCATGACCCCATTTGGAGTTTTCTTGGCAAAGATACTGGAGTGGTCTGCTCTTTCCTTCTCCAGCTCATTTTACAGATGAGGAAACTGAGGCCAACAGGGTGAAGTGGTTTGCCCAGGATCACACAGCTAGTAAGAGAGTCTAAAGCTGGATTTGAACTCAGGAAGCTGTCTTCCTATCTTCACACCCAGAACTCTATCCACTGAACCACCCAGCTACTCACTAGTTTTACCTTATTCATTTACAACTGTGGTGCTAGTTCAGATCCCCTTGCCTGTACCTTCATTTCCCTGCCATCTCCACTCTAGATCCCCATAAAGTCCCCCAACATCCTGAAAGTTTCCAGTTCTCTTCTATTTGACGTCTTCTTCTATTACAAAAAAATCCCTCTGGGGAGGTAGTGTCTTATTTACTACATTTGTCTCCCTAGAGCTTAGTACAGCACACCGTCCATTTACCTACGTGTTCAGTCCTGTGCTAGGTGATAAAGAAGTAAATAAATGATGTCTCCCCTCCTTTTGAGGGATTTATAATCTCTAAATGCTCTAGAACTGAAAACAAGGGCAGCATTGAACAAACAGCTCTGGGGAAAGGGGAGATGTACATGGGATGCACCTTTCATTTTAATTTGCTTCATTAACATTTTGTCCAACACTTTCCTACACCTAGACAATCAAAAAATAATAATAAAGCAAGCCTTAATTTGTAGCATTTCCTGATTTCTGTAAATTCTCAGAGTGAAAATTTAGCCATCCGCTATCAAGAGCAGGTTTGAGTTGGTTCCAGCACGCCCCTGGCTGAAAAGAACTCTGGGAATCTTTTTTTTTTAATTGAATTTATTGAACAGAAATGAATTGTTAGAGATGACGGCTAACATTTGTGTTACTAAGTTCCCCAGTTCCCTTTATCTGTGCAGAGATCATTGAAATCCAAGTACCCCAGCTTTGCCACTGTCACATGGAAAGGACTGTAAGAGAGGAATCCTTTCCCCATCACTTTCTTTTATTCAGAGGCATTTCAGGGGCCAGTTTTTTTTTATCCTCTTCAATGCTTTTTTTTCCCCAAATTTATCGATTTGTTTTCAGTTTTCAACAATCACTTCCATAAGTTTCAAATTCCCGCCCCCCCTTCCTGCGGATCTTCTTGTCCACTGGTTTTTAATGTTTTTGGTTCCACAAAAAACCAAAACTATGCTGTGAACCCCTGAGGTAATTTGATATACTACTCATAACCTTCTTTAGCACAAACCATCAACATGAACCCCAACACTAAAAGGGAACCACTGATTAATTTGACTAGTACCCTAATTTGCAGATACAGAAACTGAGTCCCAGAGTGTTGAAATGACTTCTCTAAAGTCACAAGTGATCTGGGTAGAGGATAGCTCAGGTTGTGACCCAGATTTCTCAAATACCAGTCTAGCTTCTTCCATCACCGAGCAGCACTGCCTCTCATCAGAAAGACAAGAGAAAACTTTGAAAAGCAAGAGAACTCAACCAGGCAGCATAGAATCAAGGACAAGACAACAGGGTCTGAAGAAGGGAAAACTCAGTGGGGGGTGAATTATAGAAAAACAGAGAGAAGCAAACCTTCCTCTCTCTGGTTGCCAATCTTGATTCCCAAGGAGTTAATTCCTGAATTTAGCATTTCAGATTCCCATCCTTACATATTCCCTGGTTTAAAAAAAAAGAGTCAGGCTTTCTTTCAGGGACTCCCATTCCTCATGAAGTCCTTCATCCCCTCTCCCTGAGCCTGTTTCCTCCTCTGTAAAATAAGGCAAATGGACTATATCTGGTCTCTGAGGTACCCTCCAGCTGGGACTTTCTACAGGTTCTCAGATCATTAAAGGAAGACATGCCCTTGGCCTTTAGCTACGCTCAAGGTCCCTACTCAGCTTAAGTAGAACTGAGGACCAGAGGAGTGACATGCCCACAGCCCTTAAACTTGAGAAAATTGAGGGAGGCAGAGATCAAATGAGTTGCCCTGAGTCATGCAAATAATGAATATCTGAAGTCAAATTTAAACTCAGGCCTTCCAGATGCCAGGACGAACACTCTATCCACAGAGCTACCTTGCTGCTCTTGTAGATATAGTTGTCTTTATATTGTACTCAGGAGAAAGTGACGCACCTGTAGGTGTAGGCACCTGTGGATTAGGTGACTTGCCCAAGGTTACACAATAAATCTGTGACTGCATCAGAACTGGAATGAAGCTGTCCCCCTTACCAGAGCCAGCATGATCTCTGTTGCACTCTGCCTCCCAGAGAGCCAGCCTACCAAAAAGGCAGTCCAAGAAATATTGGCATCCACTCAAAAAAGTCACCCTGCCAAAGCAGCTTAGACCTTCCATTCTCATTTAGGTCACATGTGGTTCCCTTTAGCTGTTTAATCTTAAAAGGAAGTTCAACCACGATTTCTTCTTTCTCCAGAAAAAGGTGGGGGAAGGTAGCAAAAATGTGTTTAAATGTTCCTGCCTGAGCTCACTCAGGTGTGCTGATGTTACAATAACTCAATAATACCTCTGAGCCAGGCAGCTTCTGTGGGGCATCAGTCCAAGTAAAAAAAAAAGAGAGAGAACTTACTTTCCCTGCTCAGAATTCTCATGTGTCACCACTCACTGAATGCTAGAAATGGCAGTGACTTTTGTTAATTGCTATTCTCAAGTCCTTTCAATCGTGTCTGACTCTTCCTGACTCCATTTGGGATTTTCTTGGCAAAGATACTGGAGGGGTTCAGCATTTGCTTCTCCCTCTCATTTTATAGATGAGGAAACTGAGGCAAGCAGGATGAAGTGACTTACCCAGTGTCACATAGCTAGTAAGTATTGGAGGTTGGATTTGAACTCAGGAAGATGAGTCTTCCTGACTCCAGGCCCAGTACTCTGGGCACCATGGCATCTGTAAATCAGTGGTGTCTAATTCAAATAGAAATGAGGCCACTGAGCCTACATAAGGATTTCTGCTGGGGCATACTGACTTAGAAAACCATAGATTTACATTATCTATGTTTGATAGTGTTTTTATTTATTTTTATCATACATTTCCCAATTCACGTGGTTCAGCTTCAGTTAGTGTTGAAGCATGAAGGTTAGATACCTTTGATCTTTGGTTACCTCTTACTTTACAGAGAAGGAAACTGAGGCCCTTAGCAAGGAAGTCACTTGGTCAAGAGAAAGGGCTACAAAGTCAGGATGTGATCCCAGGCCTTCTATCCCCAAGTTTAGCTTTCTTCCCACTATGTATGCTTTAGAAGGAGGGTAGAGGGGACAAGTTAGCCTGCATCTCTCTTGGCTAGCCCTAGACTAGAGGTGTGGAATAATAAAGAAAAGTCCTGAATTAGAAGGGAAACCTGAGTTATAGGCATCCCTTTCAGGTCTGCTAGCTATAGGACCCTCAAATTCCACCAGCCTGATATTTCCTATTGGTAAAATGGATACGGGTAGCTAGTGGCACCATAATACACAGTGCTGGGCCTGGAGTCAGGAAGACTCATGCATGAGTTCAAATACAACCTGAGACACTAACTAGATGTGTGACCCTGGGCAGGTCACTTAACCGTCTTTGCCTCAGTTTCCTCATTTGCAAAATGAGCTGGAGATTTTCTTAGTTAAGAAAACCCCAAATGGTGTCACAAAGAGTCGGACATGATTAAAAAACAACTGAACAAGGCCCATATACCAATTCATTTTTAGAGCCCTTAACAACTTGGTGCCATCTACTTGTCCAGTCCTTTTATGCATTCTTCTGTTCCACACACAGTCCTGTCCAGCTGTCCTTTCCTGCTTGCTCTTCCTTGAAAATCATTGTTCCACCTCCCATTTCCATGTCTTTGCTGTGAAAATAATGTGATGCTGTCAGGAAAGCCTCACAGCCCCTCCTAACCTACCAGAGAGTAGCCAGGGAGACTGAGCCCCAACTCACCCTCTACACCTCTCCTCAAGAACAAATACACCCAGACTGCTCAGGAAGACAGATTCATGCAGAGCAGTGGGATTCATCCCGGTAAATGAGTCAAGGTTTTGCAGGTGGACATCCTATACATAGTAGGACCAGACAGTTTCTGGTCCTCATTTGCCCCTTCCCTGGCCAGTGGTACACATAGTATCTGTTCATGGCTGTCCTCTCTATCCAACATGGCTGGAATTCTAGATACAATTCCCCAAATTATATTCAGTATTGTTACCCACTTCTTATAGTTAAGGAAATTGAGGCTCGGAGGTCACCTAATTTGCCCAAAATCACACAGCCAGTAAGTTGCCATATCAGACTTTATACTAAGCTTCTCTGATGCCAAAGCCTCCAAAACCAGGCTATTTTGGCCTCTAATTGCAGACAAGGTTGTCCCTACCCTCAAGGAAAACATCAGTTAGGCAGATTAAACATGATACAGTGTAGAGTGTGATCAAGGAAGACTCATTCAAAGTGCTATTAAAAATTTGAGGAGAGACTTAAGATCGCTTCCATCAGGAGGATGGGTCAGGGATGGCTTCCTAAGCAATATGAGCTCTCGAGTCCCATTCAGCACTAAATTTTAGGACCCTGTAGAAAGTTCACTGCATAATACATGTAGAGAGAGAAGGGGCTCATGAGGTCCCTTTGGTTCACATTTTACAGACAAGAAAGCTGAAGCCCAGAGAGGTCAAGAGACTTTCCAAGGTCATAACAAGCATTATGGAGTAAAGTCAGGATATGAACCCATGCTCTCTGCCTCCAAATTAAACATTATTTCTACTACATTAGGGAGAGAAATAGGGCAAATGGGTCTTCAGGAATGAGTTTTAGCTTGTGTAAATTCACAGACGTGGGAAAAGGCAAGACCAGATCAAGGAATAGTAAGTAGCCCAGTACATGGGAACAATGTGAAATAAGGCTAGAAATGTAGGTTAGTGTCAGATTTTGGAGCTAGCATTTATATAATACTTTAAGGTTTGGAAAGTATTTGATCCTTATAAGAACCCATGAGTTACATGCTGTCATTGTGCCCATTTTACATATGAGAAAATTAAGGTTGATAAAATGTAAGTGACTTGCCCAGGGTCACCCAGCTAAGTATCTGAGCCTAGATTTGAACTTATCTAACCTTGAATGAAGCAATTGTCCTAGCGTGCCAGACTAAAGAATTATTATTTTATCTCATGGGCAACAGAAAGCCCCTGAAGATCTTAACAGGTCACTGCCAAGGTCAGACCTGTGCATTAGGAAAATTACTTTGGCAGCTATGTGAAGGATGGATTGTAGAAAAAAAGAGACTGGAGATCAAAAGACCAGTTAGAAGGCTTTTAACAATAGTCAAGGTGATGTTTTGTTCTTCAGTCATTTCAATTGTGTCCAACTCTTTGTGACCCCATTTGGGGTTTTCTTGGCAGAGATACTAGAGTGGTTCGTCATTTCCTTCTCCAGTTCATTTTACAGTGAGGATACTGAAGCAATCAGGGTTAGGAGACTTGCCCAGGGTCACGCAGCTATTAAATGTCTCAGGCTGGATTTGAATTCATGAAGATGAGTCTTCCTGACCCCAGGCTCAGCACTCTGTGCACTATGGCTCCACCTAGCTGCCCGATGAGGGCCTGTAAAAGAGATGGTGGAATAGCAGGAAATTCAACTTCACAACTCATCTAGACAGAACTAGAAAGCAAATCAGTACTAGTACTGATTAGGAAATCCAAGGGGGATGGGGGGAGAACAACAGTGAATCATTTTTCTAGCCCCATCTTCATTTTCTGCAAAGGAAGATAGATGAAGAGGTCTACAGGGATCTAACCAGGAGCAATTGTATGAAAGATTCTAGCACAGGGAAAAGAGGGAAAAAGAGGGACATGAAGAAATCCCAGATCCAGCACAAAGGGACCTGACCTTGTGCAGACTGGATAGTTTTTCACTCATCACCCTGTTCTGGGTCGCAGATTCAGGGCTGACTAAAGAGGAGGAAACTGACTGTACATAGAAGTGGCATTACAAGATGAAGAATGGTTACAGTCCTTAAACTATGTACCAAGCAAGGAGCAAGTTCAGAACCAAGCAGCAGCTGCTTAGCTATGACCTGCAGCAGAATAGCCAGGGTAGAAATCCCCAACCAAAGCAGACTGCAGCTGTCACTCAACCAGCAGAACCTTACAACTAGCTGATAGTGGCTGAGTCTAGCAAAAGTCTCCAGGTATTCCAACCAGGGATAGCCTACAAGTGTGTTGCTCAGACCCAAATTTTGGTTAGGAACTCGTAGAGTTCAGACAAGAAGGGTGGCAATCAGACTTCTCCCTGAATAAGACCACATGGAGAGCACTGAAAGCTTGAAGGTCATCTCTTATTTTCCATCACAGAATTCATACAGAAGAGAAACTTTATTAATGTCATCAATGCAGAAAATCTTTCAAAACTAGGTCCAGTATTGCTGTATGTTGGACTTCCGGCAAGCCATGACCAACAAAAGAGTTTAGAAAGGAAACATCAAAGAAAATTGGCCATGTTTCTTAGAACTAAAGGTCAAAATAGAAATAGAATTTATCATCAGTCACCTGCTAAAAGAAACTCCAAAATGACAATTCCCAGGAATATTACAGCCAAAATCCAGTTTCCAAGTCAAAGAAAAATATTGCAAACAAGCAAAAAAGAAGAATTCAAGTGTTGAGGCACCATTGTCAGAAACACACAAAATTTAGTAGCCACAAAATAAAGAAGCAGAAAGCTTGAAACACAATATTTACTTAAAACTAAGAATAGCTTACCCAGAAAAACTGAATATAATCCTGGATTTTACTCAGCAAATCCCAAATTATATTCAGCAACTGAATATAACTGGGGGAAAATGGATTTTTAATGAAACAAGAGACTTCTAACCATTCCTAATGAAAAGATGAGAGCTGCATAGAAATTTTGAAATGCAAACACAAATGTTAAGAGAAAGATAAAACTGCAGATATGAGCAAACAATCATAATGCACTAAACAAGGATATACTTTTTACACATTCTAACATGGGAAGGTTATACATTTGTCATCTCAGAACCCTATCATCATCAGGGATCACAAAAGAGTCTAATTAGAGAGAGGGCCTAGTAGTGATTCTGTTATGCTCTGACTATCTTAAAAGAAGATTGGAAAGGGAGGAGAAATGGAATGCATTAGAGAGGAATGGGGAAAGGAAAAATAGGGAAAATTATCTTATATAATCAAGGTGCACAAGTAGAAGTATATGCAAAGAAGAACAAAGGTATAGGGAAAGATTGACTGAAATCTCATCATCTGAACTGGTCAAAGGAGGAAAGAATTCTCTCTGTCTCTCTTTTTCTGTCTCTGTCTCTCTGTCTCTGTCTCTGTCTCTGTCTCTCTCTCTCTCTCTTTTTCTCTCTCAGAAATACACTTCATTCAACAGAGAGACAGAAGGGAGAGGAGAAAATATGAGAGAGGTTAGATTAAGGGATGGTTTAGTCCTAAGAAAACAAAACAAACTCTAAGCATGTAAAATATTTATAGCCAATTTTTTCATAGTAACAAAGAACTGAAAACTGTCTATTAATTAGAAAATAACAGAAGTTATGGAATATGGATATAATAGATGATGAAGGGGAAGGTTTCAGGGATATCTGGGAAGATTTATAAGAACTGATACAGAGTGAAATGAACAGAACTGTAAAGACAAAAAATTTTGAAACATAGAAATTGATCAATGCAACAAAAACCCATGATTCCAAAGTATTCATGATGAAACATATTACCTCCTTCCTGATAGAGAAAGGAAGGATTCAGATATGTTTTCTTTTTGGACGTGGCCAGTGTGGGAATTTGTTTCACTTGACTATACATGTTTGTCATAAGGATTTTATTTCTCTTTTTGTAACGGAGTAGAGAGAGAAAGTAAATGTTTATTGATTGAAAAAATATGAAATTTAATTCAAGAAAAAATAAGAGATATCCAATCCTCCCTTAATAATGAATAGGGATGCTTGGGCAGGATTCGTGAATGGAGAAGTAGTTAAGGAAGAGAGGAGGAGGAGAGTAAGGATGGCTGTAACAGCACTGGAACTATGTTCAGGTTGATCAGATGCTTGGGAGGCAGTATTCCTCAAATGAGCTTAACTGACCGTAGAGATATAGTGAAGATAATGAGTGACCTCATGGAATTCTGGGACCACTCTGGACATCACTTCTGAGTTATTTAGCTGAAGATGAATTAGGGCATACAACATTCCTGCCGAAACTCATCTTCTAAAACTTCTGGGTTGGTCTCTCTAAAAGTTCCCTCAGGCTCTAAATCCCTCACTGGAGTTATTTAGGCTTATGCCTGAGAGACATTACCTTGTTCACTGAGCTGCTACACATCCTTGAGGAAGTCACATAATCTCTCTGGCCCTTTGGGCTCTCACTCACAAAAAGTGATCCTAGTGAGAGGAGTACCTTCCCTGACATAATTCCCAGGGTCATTGTAGAGATCACTTGATAGTAGCTGATACTACTAATAATAACATATAAGATTTATAGCTGGCAGGGACTTTAGAGATTGTCTAGTCTAACCCTCATTCAGGTGTGTGTGTGTATGTGTGTGTGTGCATGTATGTGTAGAGGATTCTACTTGGCCTTTATTATCATTCTTTTCATTTTATTCATATTAGTCTGTTTTACGGTACCTCCCACTCCACCCCTGTGATCAAATTTAAAAAAAAAAAAAAAGCAAGCCAGAAAAATAAAGTCCTCAACTCATAACTGCATAGTCCAGCAAAATAAATTCCCACATTGTCTAAGTCTGAAAATACGTGTCTCGAGTTTTAAATTCGTTGCCTCTGTCAGGAGGTAAGTGACATGTTTCTCCTTCATTCTTTTCGACTTGTGGCTTATGTTGCATTGATTAGAATTCTAGGGTCTTGCAAAGTTTTTCTCTGTAGTGTCGCTGGTGTTAAATAAATTGTTCTCCTAGCTATGCTCTCTCGCCTCTGCATCAATTCATAGAGATTTTCAGTGTTTCCTCTGAAACTGTCCTTTTCATTATCCCTTATGGTATAGTAATATTCCATTACATTCACATTCCACAATTGTCTTGGTTGGTTGTTGTCCTTTGTTCTCGAAGAGGACCAAAATGACATCACCATGATAAAGTGAAGTTTCAACGTGTCCGACTGTGGCTGATCAGATCAATATGAGCTTGGAATGCTCTACCACAGATTGGACACATATAATCTGTATGAACATTTGGGGTGGATACTCCAAATCTGCACATTGTAAAATTCCTTTGTACTGTCTCAATTCTGCTTTACTCATAGAACATAGCACCCTTTCTGATGTGGGCACGCCATGCTGAGCAGTCCTATGCCAGTATCTCCCATGTCACACAATCAAATCCAAAGTTCTTGAGAGAAACATTGAGAGTGTCCTTGTATCACTTCTTCTGACCACCTTCGGATCGGCGACCCCATGCAAGTTCTCCATAAAATGGTCTTTTTGACAAGCATACATTTTGCATTTGAACAATGTGGCCAGCCCATCAGAGTTGCGCTCTCTGAGGAATAGTTTGAATGCTTGGCAGTTCAGCTCAAGTAAGAACTTCAGTGTCTGATACCTTATCCTGCCAGGTGATCCTCAGAATCTTCCTCAGACAGTTCAAGTGGAAGCAATTCAGTTTCCTGGCATGGCACTGGTAGACTGTCCATGTTTCACAGGCATACAGCAATGAGGTCAGCACAACAGCTCTGTAGACCTTCAGTTTGGTAGTCAGTCTAATATTTCTCTTCCAAACTCTTCTTTGGAGCCTCCCAAATACTGAGCCAGTTTTGGCAATGTGTGCAATCAATCTCATTGTCAATATGTACATCCCTGGAATGTAAGGCACCAAGGTAAGTGAACTTATTCACAGCATTCAAAACTTCTCCATTTGTTGTAATTGATGGTTCCATGTATGGATGATGTAGTGATGGCTGATGGAGATCTATGTTTTCTTGGTGTTAATTATTAGGCCAAAATTAGCATAGGCAGAGAGAACTGATCCATACTTTGTTGTGTCAGCTTCAGAGGCTGCATTGAGTGCCCAATCATCTACAAACAGAAAATCATGCACCAACATTCCCTCCACTTCGGTCTTGGTTTGTTGTCTTTTCAAATTGAAGAACTTACCATCAGTAAGGTAGATGACCTTGATGCCGTGTTCATCCTCATTAAAGGCATTTGATATTGTGGCTGAAAAGCTCATGCTAGAAAGCATGGGAGCAAGCACACAGCCCCGTTTTACCCCACTGGTGACTGGGAAGACACAAGAGCATTGTCCACTATCCAGAACCCAGGCAAGCATGCCATCATGAAACTGATGTACAGTACTGATGAACTTCTCTGGGCAACCAAATTTAGACATAATTTTCTATAGCCCTCATGACAAACAGTGTCAAAAGCCTTGGTCAGATCCACAAACATTGTATACAGACCTCTGTTGTGCTCCTGGCATTTCTCTGGGAGTTGTCAGGCAGCAAACACCATATTGACTATTCCTCAGTCCTTTCTGAAGCCACACTGGATCTCAGAAATATGACCATCTTCCAGGTGAAGGATCAGCCTCTTAAGGAGGACTCTAGCAAGAATCTTACCAGCAATGACTAAGAGAGAGACCCACTGTGATTGTTGCAGGACAATCTATTTCCTTTACCTTTACCACAATTGTCTAGTATTTCCTCAATAGTAGGGCATCCCCTCAGTTATCAGTTCTTTGCCACCTCAAAAAGAATTGCTAGAAATATTTTTTGTATATAGATAGTTTTTTCTTCTTTCTTTGATTTCTTTAGGGTAAAAGATAAGTAGCAGTTTTGCTGGGTCAAAGAATGTGCATATTTTAGTGACTTTTTGTGACCATGGGCATGTCACTTAACCTTTCTTAGCCTCAACTTTCTCATTCATTAAATGGGGATAATAATACCTACAATAATGCAGTGATTACTTTGGCTGAAATTTTTCCTCTTCTTCGTTAAAAAAAAATCATATAAGTTCTGGCCCTCTATAAGGGGTTTAGGAAAAAAACAAGAGAAAAAAAATTTCAATGAAATCTATTTCAATAATAATAATAGTATTTATGGTGCTATAAAGTTTACAAAGATTATACACAAATTATTTCCATTTGATCATCACAGGAACCCTTTGAGAGAGGTGCTATTTTACAGATGAAGAAATTGAGACCCAGAGAGGGGTTAAGTGATTACTTAAGGGTCACACAGCTAGTGACTGTCGAGGTTGGATTTGAACTTGGGCCTTACTGACTTCAAGTTCACAGCTCCATCCACTGTGCCACCTGGCTGTCTAAATTTTAACTTTTTTTTTATTTTAAAAAATATACTACCTATACTACCCACCTTTCAAAGTTGCTGTGAGAGTCTGATATCAATGAATGTCAAGCACTCTGAAAACTTTAAAGCACTTTATTAATGTTAGCAATGATGATAATGATGATGGTTGTGGTGGTGGTGGAGGTGGTGATGATGCTGGTGGTGGTGGTAGTAGTGATAGAGGTGGTGATGGTGGTGGAGGTGGTAAAGGTTGTGGTGGTGCTGCTGCTGCTGCTGGTGGTGGTGCTGATGGTACTGGTGTTGGTGGTGGTGAAGGTGGTGGTGGTGGAGGGGGTGGTGGTGGTGGTGGTGGTGGTGGTGGTGGTGGAGGTGGTGGTGATGGTGGTGGTGGTGGTAGTAGTGATAGAGGTGGTGGTGGAGGTGGTGGTGGTGGTGGTGGTGGTGGTGGTGGTGGAGGTGGTGGTGGAGGGGGTGGGGGTGGTAGTGATGATGATACTTTTTATAGTTTTCAGATGGGGAGAGTAAAAGGGGGAGGGAGAGAGGTGCTTTAACTAAGGACTAATGGGAAGACAGGCATACCAGGTAAAAGAAGTACCTCACCTAATAAATAATCACAGAGCCTTGGACTTTCTTTTTCATTTGGAATGGGTTTTTTTTGTAGGTTATAGCTTGACTGGGGGTGTAAACATTTGCTTTTTACACAGGGTTGCTCCTGAATCTTTCTCCCTTATGGTACCTCCCAGGAAGAACATTGCTGACAACGAAACCTACCAAACTTGGGTTGGAAAACAGCCCCTTGGGATCTGGGTCACGGCTCTCATTGTCCTGACTTGCTCCTTAACATCCAGCAAGTTGCTTCCCCTCTAGGGGCCTTGGTTTCTCCATCTGGAGAATGGGAAGGAAGCTGTTCTGACTGGGACTGCGATAAGGATATGAGAGATAATTGAGCCGTCTGAGCACCATTGGAAGGGATTATTATCTCTCTCTGGCAGCTGGAAAAAGCAACAGTCACATCCCTGCCTTCCTTGATCCCTGCAGGCTCAGAAAAACAGTCAGCCAGATAGAAGAGTCTTTCCTGAGAGTAGGTAGGAGGGGGTGGGGAGGGTGAAGAGGAAAGGAAGAGGAGAGAACTAGAATTGGCGCCTCTCAACACCTCTGCTTTTTAAAAAATCTTCAGTGGTGCCTACTAATCAACAGGGGAAAATCCAGATTTTTAACCTGACATCTTGGGCCCTCTATAATCTGAATCCAATTTATCTTCCACAATTAGCCAATATTATCCTATCTGATCTTTTCTTATTTTGATCTCATCTCCTTCTACTACCCTTCCCTTCCAGTTCAGCTGGTCTGAAAACCCATATTTGTAGGGAGGAAGGAAGGAAAAACATAAATATAATTTTCTCTGTCAGGAAATAGTTCAATGCTGCCAGTACTCAGGGCTGACCAATGAGTGACACAATTCTGAAGACACACCCAGAGTCTGAGGATAGGACTACCCTCGGTCCCAATAAAATATGTAAGGACTACATATGCTCCCCCATCTCGAGGGCCTTAAGAAAAATGGTATTGCTGTGAATGGAGTTCTGGACTTGGAATCAGAAAGATCTGATTTCAAATCCAGCCTCACACACTGACTAGGCATGTGTCACTGGACACATAACAGCTATCTGCCTCAGTTTCCTCAACTGTAAGATAGGGATAATAATAGCACCTTCATCCCAGGTTCACTGTTAGAATAACATGAGAAAATATTTATAAAGTGCTTTGCAAAGCTTAAAGTGCTTACATAAATGGCAGATAGCTATTAGGAATTGTGGAAGCAGAGCAAGCTGGGTCAATGAAACAATATTCACAGTGATGCCAACGATATAACGAAAAGAACAGAAAGCATAAAATAATGATAAAGAATAAGCTTGGCCCAAAAAAAGGGATGTGACAAGACCTCCCTCCAACTATCACTTCCTTAGCAGAGGTTGGGGTCCACCCTCAAGCAACATTGCATATGATGCCAGATTTTTTCAAGGAGTTAATCCCTTTCAAAAATATTTTTCTCTTCCTCTTTTTCTTTCATTTAAAGACAAACATTCTTTGTTATGAGGGACGGCTGTCCGTGAGGGGGCAGGGAGAGCACCACTGTACTCGGGTGAAAAGCTAGATGTCAAAACAAGATACATCAATAAAAATCTATTTTAAAAAACACAGGCCAGGCAGGGCAACGATTAACCCAAAGAAATGTGTTGTGAATGGCAAAATTCCAGGCAGCCCTGGGCTGATGTTTTTGCTGTTTTGTGGAGAGGAGACTCCTGTCATAACACATAGGCAATGGATTGTGTGTGCTTCCAGACAGGTAAGGTCTGACCTGATTGCCAGTCGTCATTCCTACTCCCTTCCTTCTTTCTTTCATTCTTTTTTACCTCTCTTCCCACTGTAATAGAGAGAAAGTACCTTTGATAAGTCAAAAACTTTTTTCTCCGTTGAAGAAAAGGGGAAAAAAATTAATAATTCAAAAAAAGGAGATTAAATGTTCAACTCCCTTCAGGGGGTGTTTTTTTTTAAATAAAATAAAAAAAAAAAACCTCAATCATTTTCAGTTGAGTCAGTAATAGTGGGAGTTTGTTGCAGGTTGAATGTTCTTTCCATGCCCTCCCCTCTCTAAATCCCTTTCTGCCTGGAGCTGAGCTCTCTGCACCCAAAAGACTGAGGAGTGTGTATGTGAGTGAATAGCTGGTGGGGGAGTTGCAGAGTGACTGATTGCTTACGCCAGCTGTTATGCAACTGGCTGGGGGGAGGTGACTGGGGACATTAGATGGAAGCTTCGTGGAGAGGGAGGAGGAGGGGGAAGAGTCAGAGGTCACACAGTGAATTCCAGGCAGACTTTAACTAGTCCTACCCCCAAAATATGACTCCCATCCTGATCTACAGTCCTCCTTCTGGACGAAATGTCAGCATTCTGGGTGAATAATGTTTAAAATGCTGGACCTGGAGTCAAGAAGATGAGTTTCAGTCCTGCCTCATGCCCTTCCTAGCCTCCTGAGCAAGTTAATTTACTTCTCTCAGCCTCAGTTTCCTCATCTTTAAAATGAGAATAATAGTAGCCTCTACCTCATAGGTTTGTTGTAATGATTAAATGAGATAATAGAGTAAAGCACTATGGGAATCTTCAAGTGCTATAGAAATACTTTTGTTCAGTTATTTCAGTCGTGTCTGACTCTGCGACCCCATTGGAAGTTTTCTTGGCAAAGATACTGGAGTGGTTTGCCATTTCCTTCTCTGGCTCGTTTCACAGATGAGGACAGTGAGGCAAGCAGGGTGAACTGGTCACACAGCTCGTAAGAGTCTGAGGCCAGATTTGAACTCCCAAAGAATATTCCTGACTCCTGACCCTGCACTCTATCCACTGTGCTACCCAAAGAGCGCTGGACCTGGAGTCAAGAAAACCCGAGTTCAAATCCAGCCTCTGACACTTACTAGCAGTGTGACCTTTGGCAAGTCACTTCACACTGTTTGCCTCAGTTTCCTCCTCTGTAAAACGAGCTGGAGAAGGAAATGGCAAACCACTCCAGTATCTCTGCCAAGAAAACTCCATGTGGGGTCACAACTGAAACAACTAAACCAAAACAACAACATACTACATATTCCCAATTATCCCCAGCCCCCTAAGACACACACACACACACACACAGCCATGTCTGGGGAGTCCCAGGGTTAGCCTTTTATTACCCTGGAATTTCCACAGTGGAGTTGAGTAGAGATGGTGAGGAGAGGAACCAGTCACTTCTGAGATACCTCAGTTTCCAAGGGCTGTTGATGAACTTAGGATTTCTTTAGTCTTTTCCCACCCAATTCATCTTCCACAAAGTTGCTAAAGTGATTTTCCTAAAGCAAAGATCCAAACATATCACTCTTCTACTCAATAAACTCTAGTGCCTCCCTCTTACCTCTATGGTCAAAAATAAACTCCTCTACTTAGCACTTAGTGTTTCCCAAGCTGTCTTCAATCTACCTTCCTTGCCCTATTTTACATTAATCCTGTCCAGGCATACTCTGGGCCAACCAAACTGGCCTTCTGACTGGTCCTCACCCAGGACACTCCCTCTCCTGCCTCTGTGGTGTTGCACCGTGCCCAGAGTGTGTCTTCTTCTCACCTCTGGCTCTTAGAGTAAAGAAGATGCAGGTGAAGAACCAGCCCATCCACACTCACTTCTAAGCCAGGTCAGCCTCTGATGCCAGGACTACTTTTCCATATTCCCCTCCCCTCTCTACTTTTTCAGCTCCCTTTTAGGTTTAGCCTTTGCTCAATAGAATCTAAGCTCCTTGAGAGCAGGGACTGTTTCTTTTTGTTTGTATTTGTAACCCTAGTGCTTAATACACTGTCTGACATGCAGTAAGTATTTAATAAATGTTTGTGGACTGACTGGCTGGCAATTTGAAGATCCTTGCTTTTTCATATCCTATCTGATTTTTTGGTTATTTTTTCTTCTTTTATTAAAAGGGGCTATCCCTTGAGTAACTACTTAGAGGCCTATTCATTGAATGGGTATATCTCACTCAAAGTGAGAGTCTGATAAAACCTTAGCCTAAAATGACCAAGGTCCCTCATTGCACCCTGGGCCATTTCCAGTCATTCTGTTGAATATCTGGTCATTGGATCCACATGGCTCTGGAGGGGAAAATGAGGCTGGTGACCTGCACAGCCCTCCCTCACTCAAAGTCAAGTGCAAGTCAGGTCATCAGCTTGATGTCATGGTCCTTTTCAAGAACGAAGGACAAACACAACCTAAATCCTTAGCAATCCTTATCAAAATTGTTAGTGTTCTTCCATCAAGGCTAGGCTCCCATACCACCTCCCAAATAAAGCCTCCCAGATTACCTAAAAGTGATCCCTCCCTGCTCAAGCATCCTGAGAGCACTTTGATTGCATCCCTTCTTTGCCTCATCACCTTCTGCCTTTTCTTACACTTTTGTGTCTAGATAACATATTTCAGTCACTGGATACCTTGATGGGTCTCTCCTCCTTGGGAGAACTCCCTCCAATGGTACTGCATGCACCCCATTCATACTTTTCCCATGCTATATGAGTCTTGTCCATGTCCTCTCACAAATCCACCAAAGAGGGTTCATCCAACATGCTGAGGGTCTTGCTGCTACAGAGTTAATCTTGAAAGAGGACTAGGCCTCCTAGTCTATAAGTGAACAAGAATTTCTTCTGCAACATACCTACCTAATGCTCAGTCAGCTTTTGCTGGAAACCCTCCAGTGGGAGCAGGACCCTGGGCTGCCCCACATAGCTGACCCTTTGAAACCCTCCACCTTCTAAGGTAACTCATTCCTTTTGGGGGTAGCTCAGACCTGCAGCCTGTTTGGACCCTTTTGCAACTTTCAGCTGTGGTGTCTAATTCTGACCCCTAAGGCCAAGTTGTGTTGTCTATTCTCTTTTCTACTGAAATGCTATTACACCAGGCATGGTGGTACACACCTGCAATCTAAGCGACCAGTGAGACTAAAGCAGATGGATCTTTTGAACATGGGAGTTCTGAGCCACAGGGAGTTATACCAATTGAGTGTCTGCACTAGGTCCCACCTCAAGATGATGCGCTCCTTGAGAGCAGACATCTCCAAGTTGTCTAAAGAGGGCAAAAAGGCCCAGATAAGGAGTAGAGCAGGTCAAAATTCCCTTGCTAATCAGTGGTGGGATCAAGTCTATGTACTTGCACCCTGGGAGAGATGGAAAGGCTCATTTGGATGGAAGGAAGGAGAGAATGAGGGACAGGAAAGAGGAAGGAAAGAAGGAAGGAAGGAGGAAAGGAAGGAAGGAAGGAGGAGTGGAGGGAGGAGGGAAGGAAAACACTATCATGTCATCCCCCCACCAATCTTCTCCAGGCTAAATATCTCTGGTTCCTTCAAACTATCTTTAAATGCCATGAAGCTGAAGTTCTTCATCATCCTGTTGCCTTCCTTTGCCCATTTTTCCTAAAATTCAATACCCAAAACAGAAACAACACTCCAAATGTTGTCTGGCCAGGGGAGAATTCAGCAGCACTCTCACTACCCTAGCCCTCGACACTCACTATTCCTCTCTTTGGACAATCCAATAATATGTGAGTTTTCTTGCCTTTCTCTTCATATTATACTGTTGACAGACTGAGTTTGCAAGCTAACAGAAGTTTCAAGTTATTCTCAGCTTGGTTTCTGTATAGACACACCTCCTCCATCTTGTTCTTATGACATTGAATTTTTAAATCCATGGTATGACTTTGCATTTATCACTATCAAATTTCATCTTCTTCCTGTTTAGTTCAATGCTCCAACCTGTCAAGGTCATTTTGAATCCAGCCATCCAGTGTTTGATGTCCCTCCCTTGTTTTGCGGGAGGGAAATCTGTAAATTTGATGAGTATTTTGCTGTTCAGTGATTTCAGTTGTCTGACTTCGTGACCTGATTTGGGGTTTTCTTGGCAAAGATACTAAAGTGGTTTGCCATTTCTTTCTCCAGCTCGTTTTATAATGATGGAACTGAGGGAAACAAGATTAAATCACTTGCCCAGGATCACACAGCTAGTAAAGGTCTAAGAGTGGATTTGAGTTCAGGACTTCTTGCCTCCAGGTCCAGTGTTCTATCCATTGCACTGCACAGCTGCCCCTTTGATGAGTATATCATCTGTTCATATCCCTTCTGCTTCTAACATCCTAGCACTGATGTCAATAGAGCACAGTGGCTGTCCATCAGTTATCATGAACTCTTGTTACAGGACTATCCCACCTCCTTTTTCTAAGGAATCAATCAATCCATCAATAAATATTTATTAAGTACCTAGTATATAGGCACTTCCAGCCTTGTGCTGGAAGCTGGACACACAAAGAGAAAGAATAAAACAATCCCTACTTTTTTATATCTTTTAGACTGCTTACCCTCTACCAAATTCTTCCTTAGTACTATGCATGTCCATAACATTCCTCTGGATATATACCATATGCTCTCCTGTGCTCTCCAACAGAATATAAGCACTGTGAAGGCAGGGACTGTGTCATTTTTCATCATTGTATGTCCAGCACACAAATATTGGGAGTACTTTAAAAAAGCTTGATTGAATTTAAATTTGATCTCTCCTTTTTCAATCAGTTCTGTATATTCTTTCAAAAGTCATCTTCCCAATGCACCATTCACATTATATCAGTCTCCCTAAATGGCTTTCCATTGCAGAAGACAAGCTGTACATATATAAGTAGGTACAAAATAAAGACAAAGTAATTTTTAATTGTTACTGTTACTACCATGTCAGATTGTTGATTCATTTTTTCATTCATTTATTCTCATTAATTAATAAATGGGTAATCAATTAATAAGTATTTATAACGCACCTATTATGTGCCAGGAACCATGCTGGGGATGCAAGTACAAAGAATGAAACATTGCCTATTACAATGAGCTTACATTTGAAAAATAACCACTCAGTGAAACAGATCCTTTCTTCTGTATTCAGTGGATTTGAGATTTCATGGGTATACCTATTTCTACGGGTAATCCCTTCACTTGAGAAGTTGGAAAGATGTACATGTCTTTTTATCTTGTGCATTTCTGGGCCACATCTTTCCATAAATCCTCAAGAGGGGATCATGCTACATGGGAGGTCTTCTCACTGTTCTTTTCTTTTCCTTTTTTAAAAAATATTTATCTATTTTTAGTTTTCAACATTAACTTTTATATGATTTTTAATTTTAAATTTAAATTTTTCTCCCCCTTCTTCCCTTCTCTCCTCCCAAGACGACCTGAAACCTGATAGAGGCCATACATGTACAAAACATATTTCCACATTAGTCAAGTAAAGAAGAATCAGAATCAAATAGAGAAACCACCAAAAAAAGGAAAAATAGTATGTTTTGATCTGCATTCAGACTCCATAGTTCTTCTCTGGACAGGGATAGCATTTTCCCTCATGAGTCTTTTGGAATTGTCTTAGATCCGTGCATTGCTGAGAAGAGCTCAGTCCATCAAAGCTGGTCATCGCACGATGCTATTGTTGCTGTGTACAATGTTCTCCTGGTTCTGCTCACTTCAGTCAGCATCAGTTTGGTTATTGATTCACTTTGAGATTATAGTTCACTAAGACCTCCTGATCATTTTTCCCCATACAAATTGTAGTCCAGCCATTTGACAGATGAGAAAACTAAAGGAAGTTTGATGACTTGACAGAAATGTGACTGGAATTCAGATCATCCTCTCCCAAGTCCAGTGTTCTTTTCACCACACAAGGGAGATAGGAAAAGGAAATAATTGCTGGCTGGGAGTAAAGAGAGGAGAAAGGAGGGAGAAAGTGGTGGAGTGAGGTGGGGATTAGTGAGTCTTTTTGAGGAAACTTTCTGCCTCCCCCAGGAGCGAGAGGAAGGAGTTCACCAAGTAGCTGTTGGGGATCTCAGTGTTTTTCATTCCACTCCAACTCCCAGTCAGGCCATAGGGGATAACCCATCAGGCGGCCTCGGATCTGTTTGCTAGCAGAAGCCCTGGAAGTCAGCTCACTAAGTTGGTTTTAATACGCGATGATAAGATCATCATGAGCTAAACTCACTTCAGGTTCAAATCCGGTTACACAAGCTTTCCCATCCTGTCCAAACTCTGCCTCAGAATAAGAAAGAGACTGGATCAAAGATGACATGAAAAACGGATAAGCAATTTCTCCACTAAGCCTGGGAATTCCTTAAATTACACTAATTCATGATGGAATCTGAGAGCTGGTGTCCCTTCAAGCTCCGGGGAGCTCAGGGTGTGATTAAAGAGTCCTGGAAAGACTCTCTTTCCCTAAACAATCTTTTTCAATCTCCTTGGGCTATTTCTCAGGATTCCAACCATCACAATTAGGGAGTAATGAGGCTCCTAAGGAAGTCACTTCACTTTTTATCGGCCATAAAATGGGAGGGAGGGAGGAACTGTGTTAATGAAGAGGGGTTTCAGAGTCTGGAAGACTCAGGATCAGGTCTTGCCTCTGACACATACTGGCTGTGTGACCCTGGGCACACAGTAGGAACTTAATAGGAACAAATATCTGTTGTTGCTGCTGAGAACAGGGTCATAAAGTATTAGCTTCTCTTGAGTTAGATGCACTTAGAATGGTAAGCTTTGGACCCAGAAAGAATCATAAAGATCATATACAGTTAGCCCCTCTACATCACTACTTTCTGACTTTTCCTATCACAGTTTCACAAATGAGAATTTTGGGGGAATTTTGTGGAAGCTTCAGACAACATGCAAAAGCAAGCAGACAACACAGAAAAAGTTTTGAAACTCAGAAATGCGTAAAACACGTATAATATCATATAATATCAACATATTTTGTCTAGTGATAACATAATAATTCAGACTTCTCTGGCATGAAGGGAGGGCCAAAAAACCTTACATAGATATTCCAGATCACAGGGGCTCTGTGCCCCCATCCCCTGAGATGGAGAAAGGACAACTGTAATCTAAACCCTACATGTTACAGATGAGGAAACAGCCCCAGAGGACAGGAAGGCAATTACCCAAAGTCATATAGAAGGGCCAAGTCTTCTCATACCACATTCAGTAATTATTTTACTATACCCAGGTTTCTCTAGATTTACATGGTGGGAGGAAGGTTCTGTGCAAAAACAGGAACAAAAATGGCCCTAGACTTCTCTAGGGCAATCTGAGGATTGCCCAGAGCACCAAGAGACGAAAACTTTCTAAGGTCACGAGACAATATATGTCCAAGTTAGGGTGTGAACACAAATCTTCATGCCATTGAGGCTGGCTCACTGTCTGCTACCATAAACTTTATATCTGTATATATATAAAGTAAGCAAAAGGGAATTGTGGAGGAGAGGGCACTATCAGCTGATGGGAATCTGGAAAGACCACTGCAGAAGCCTTACACTCTAATATAAAGAGCTGACCAAGCTCCGTTAGGGGACAGCTAGGTGACACAATAGATGGATTCTCAGCTCTGGAGTCAGGAAGATCTGAGTTCAAATCTAGACCCAGATATTTACTAGTTGAGTGACTCTGGGCAAATCATTTTTCCCTGCTTGCCTCAGTTTCCTCATCTGTAAAATACAAACTGGAGAAGGAAATGGAAAACCACTCCAATATCTTTGCCAAGAAAAGTCCAAATGGGGCCATGAAGAGCTGGACATGACTAAAAATGAACAACAAGCCTCTCCATCGGTATTTTAGTCCCTTATCTACCTCTCAGATTTATCTAGAAGAGAAGATCCAAGGGGCCACCATTCCCATAATGAAATACCTGAAAGGCTGTCATGTTAAAGAATTTTATCTACCTCTCAGATTTATCTAGAAGAGAAGATCCAAGGGGCCACCATTCCCATAATGAAATACCTGAAAGGCTGTCATGTTAAAGAAAGAGATGAGTTATGACAGAGAGCAGAATTCAGACCAGAAGGGTTTTAGGTTGGCACATTTTGATTCACCATCGAGATGAGCTCACTCATGGTGACGAAATATGACATGGTGGGGGGGGGCCTGACCAGTGCACTAGCCCAGGAGGCAGAAGACATATCTGTCATTAGGGAAGAAGAAAAGAGAAGAAAGAGAAGGAGGAGGAGGAGGAGGAGAAGAAGAAGAAGAAGAAGAAGAAGAAGAAGAAGAAGAAGAAGAAGAACAAGAACAAGAACAAGAACAAGAACAAGAAGAACAAGAAGAACAAGAACAAGAACAAGAACAAGAAGAACAAGAAGAAGAAGAAGAACAAGAAGAAGAAGAAAGAGGAGGAAGAGTTAGAGGAGGAAGAGAAGATAGAGAAGGAGGAGGAGGAGAAGGAAAGGAAAAGGAGGAGAGAGAGGAGGAGAAGAAGGAGGAGGAGAGGAAGAAGAAGGAGGAGGGAGAGGAGGAGGAGGGGAGAGGAGGAGGAGGAGAAGGAAAAGGAGAAGAGAGAGGAGGAGGAGGAGAAGAAGAAATATTTATATAGAGAGCAGTAGTGTTTCATAGTGGATAGAAAACTGGCTTCAGTATCAGGAAGACCAGGGTTCATTCTACTTCTGACGTAAAAGTGATTATACAAGCTGGGTGACACGTGACCTTATTGTTCTAGGCCATTCTGTAAGACCATAAGTCTTAGAACAGGTTCTGATCTGCTGCGACAGAAAGAGCTTCTTCATGGAGAGTTCCCTATACCAGTGAATTCACAAGTCTAGGCCAAAAAATAAATGTATGTGCAATACTTGAAAGCCCACAACATCTCTATGATGTAGTTAGTTAAAGTCTTATTACAGATAAGGAAACCAAGAATCAGAGAGGTTATATAATTGGCCGATGATCACACCGCTATCAAACGTCAGAAGTGAGACACAAACTACTCTTTTACGTAAGGTCACTTGGTGACCCAGAACAAGCTAGCTAACTCTTCTGGCCCTCCTTTTTCTTATACATAAAACGAGAGAATCAAACTAAATGATCTCCCAAGTCTCTTCCAGATCAAAAATGATAGGATTAAATGATTTTTGTGAACTAAATAAAACTGGGTGGTGCAGTAGACAGAATACCAAGCCTGGAGTCAGGAAGACCTGAGTTCTAATCCATGCTCAGAAATTTACTAGCTGTGTGACCCTGGGAAAGTCACTTCACACTGTTTTCATCTGTAACTGGGAAAGTTACTTCACACTGTTTTTCATCTGTAAAATGGGATAGAGAAGGAAATGACAAACCACTCCAGTACCTTTGCCAAAAACAACTCTAAATGGGATTATAGTGAGTCAGACAACTTGAACAACAACTGCAAGTTTCATTAGATAATGAGCTCCCTATCCCTGTGTGCAAGCACTGGGAGATCCCTGGAGGGAACTAAGCTGGAGGGGATTCCTGCTTGGGACAGGAAACTGAACTAAATGATGCTTTCCACTGGGCTGAGAACCCAAGTGTTCTACCTCTCAGGTCCATGCCCTGAATTTTAAAAGTACAACCCTCTTCCCAAACTCCCAACTCTACCAATGACTCCTTTGTGACCTTGGGTCACAGGTCACTTTAACTCTCTGGACCTCAGTTTCCCTCATCTACAAAACTGAGTCAGTTGGACTAGATGATCTCTAAGATTATCTTCCCCCTTTCCCTCTGGGTCTCTTCTCTCTGTGGACCTTTTCCCCCCTTAAGTTCTGAGTCATCTCTTGTCTAGGAGATGATTCATTTGGTGCTGGGGTTTGTTGACACACCATGATGACAATGATGATGATACCAATAACTCACAATTAAAAAGCACATTCCTCCTAACAAGCCTTACCAGGAAGATGGTATAGCTATTCCTGACATCTCCATTTTACCAATAAGGTTCTTAGAGTTCCAAGGTCTCACAAAGTCCCTTAAAGGCAAGGTTTATGCCCTACTCCATCCAGGTAGGTCCTGATTGGTGCAAATAATGACCCCCCCCCGAAATTGCCCCATTATTTTACTTCCCCACTGCTTGTTTCCAGCAGTTTGGAACCAATTATCATATTTTACATAATTATAATTGCAAATAATATAAATTCAAATACATATGAATGCTTCAGGGGATTGATGATTCACACTAATCGAAACCTACCTGTAGATACAATTGTTGAATGTCTCACAGAGACTACAAACTGCCCCTAAAGTTTTTGACTGAGGATTATGGTGACTTGAGGTTGGTGGCAAGAGGGAGGGTTACCCACAATAAATTATTATATATAGAGGCCCCTCAAATTTATATGTACAGGCTACATGTGTCTCCTGACACTTTATAGAGGGTTCAGACTTACTCAGCTAACTTAATTTTTTCATCAACTACTTTCAGTTCTACAAACAATTCATACCTCCCTTAGAATAAGCTAGATCACCTGAAAGCTCATGAGCATGGAGAATGATTCAGCTGTGATACTCAGTACCTCATCAGTCTCATCACTTGCCTCTCCCCCTCTGACTGGAGGGCTGGAGGGAAGCGACGAATCCCTCCCAAGATCTCTTTTTATAGAAGACTCAGATTTTTCCAGGTAACTTCATTTCCAGTCAGATGCTCTGCTTGTCCTCCAACTCTTTTCAGTTTCCTTTCATGCATTGTCTTCCCCCATTTAGTTTGTTTGTTTCTTGAGGAGCTCAACTGATTCAGTCATACATTGCTACTGGACTTTGTCAGCAAGATGTTTTGGATGTTTAGGACTGCTGTCCCAGATTAGCCACCAGCTTTCCTTCCAAGGAGAAAGGGTCTTTTTAATTTCATGGCTACAATGGCTATCTGCAGTGATCTTTGAACCCAAGAATATAAAATCTGACCACTGCTTCCATTTTTCCTCTGCCCTATTTGCCAGGAAGTGATGGGACCATTTGCCAAGACCTTAGGTTTTTAGTTTTTTGTTAAGCTTCCAAGCCAACTTTTATGCTCTCCTCACTTCTACCCTCATCAAGAGGCTTCTTAAATTCCTCTTCACTTTCTGCCATCAGAGCTGGTATCTTCTGCACTATCTAAGACCTGTTGACTATTTCTCCTGGCAAGCCTTAATTCCAGCATCTGATCCCATCTAGTCTGGCATGTCGCATGATAACACTCTGCATAGAAGTTAGATAAACAAAATGACAATATTATAGCCTTGTCATACTCCTTTGGCAATCTGAAAACTACATCAGCATGTTGCCATTTTCAGTTCTAACTGTTGCTTTCTTGGCCTACAGGTTCCTCAGGAATCAAATAAGATGATTTGTCCCTCCCATCTCGTTGAGAGTGTGCCACATTTTGTTGTGATTCACACAGTGAAAGGCTCTAGTGTAGACAGGCATGGCAGCTGACCAACTACAGTCATCAATTATTTTTAGATCAGATCTGTGATATCATTGATATAAAGAACTCTGGAGGGGGGTGGAGCCAAGATAGCAGAGTAGAAAGACTCACGTATGCTAGCTCCGAGCCCACAGTCCATATATTTCCTGCAAGAAGAACTCCCCACAAATTCTGGAGCACTGCAAGGTGCACAGAAGCACAGTGGAAAAGATTTCCATTCCAGAGAGCCCTGGAGAGCCATCCCCAGGGGTCCGTTGCACTCTGGAGAGCGGAGTCTACCCCTGCGCTGCCCTGGCCGAGCGGCCCTAGAGGAGCAGATCCGAGCAGGCTTCAGGGACGGAACCTCTGGCGGCCGGGAAGGTCCCTCCACCCACAGACGCTACAGGTCAGTGAGAGAGACGTCTGGGCTGGCCAAGAGGGGAGCGGAGTGTCTCTCTGGCTCGGGCCCCCTTGGGAGGCAGCAGCAGAGGCAGCAGCAGAGGCAGCAGCAGTGGCCCAGGACTCCCCAAGCAGCAGGCAGAAGTTCAGGGCCATTACCAAAAGTCTCTGCATAAACCCCCTGAGGGAACTGAGCCTGGGAGATGGCCCTGCCCCCACCCGCCCCGTTACTGAAGGTCTCTGCATAAAGCCCCTGAGGGAACTGAGCCTGGGAGGAGGCCCTGCCCCCACCCCAGCATCAGAACTTAAACTCACATTGAATAGCAGCCATGCCTGCCACGGAAAGCCCATTTGAATCTCAGACCCCAAGCACTAGCTGGGCAGATCTAGGCAGAGGTGGACAGGAATCTCAGAAGTCAAGTAACTGACTGAGAAAATGCCCAGAAAAGGGAAGAAAAATAAGACTATACACAGCTACTTTGATGGGGTACAGATGTTCCCCGCCTTTCAATTCTGATGATGAGAAATATTCTTACCATCAGGGAAAGACGTGGAGGTTGGGGCCTCTGTATCCCAGACATCCCAGGTGGATGTCCTGTGGGCTCAGGCCATGGAAGAGCTCAAAAAGGATTTTGAAAATCAAGTTAGACAGGTAGAGGAAAAACTGGGAAGAGAAATAAGAGAGATGCAAGAAAAGCATGAAAAACGGGTCAATACCTTGCTAAAGGAGACCCAAAAAAATGCTGAAGAAAATAACCACCTTGAAAAATAGGCTCACTCAATTGGCAAAAGAGGTTCAAAAAAGCCAATGAGGAGAAGAATGCTTTCAAAAGCAGAATTAGCCAAATGGAAAAAGAGGTTCAAAAGCTCACTGAAGATAATAGTTCTCTCAAGATTAGAATGGAACAGATGGAGTCTAATGACTTTACGAGAAACCAAGAAATCACCAAACAAAACCCAAAGAATGAAAAAATGGAAGAGAATGTGAAATATCTCATGGGAAAAACAACTGACCTGGAAAATAGATCCAGGAGAGACAATTTAAAAATTATGGGACTACCTGAAAGTCATGATCAAAACAAGAGCCTAGATATCATCTTCCATGAAATTATCGAGGAAAACTGCCCTGATATTCTAGAACCAGAGGGCAAAATAAGTATTGAAAGAATCCATCGATCACCACCTGAAAGAGATCCAAAAAGAGAAACTCCTAAGAACATTGTGGCCAAATTCCAGAATTCCCAGGTCAAGGAGAAAATCTTGCAAGCAGCTAGAAAGAAACAATTCCAGTATTGTGGAAATACAATCAGGATAACTCAAGATCTAGCAGCTTCTACATTAAGGGATCGAAGGGCGTGGAATAGGATATTCCAGAAGGCAAAGGAACTAGGACTCAAACCAAGAATCACCTACCCAGCTAAACTGAGTATAATACTTCAGGGGGAAATATGGTCTTTCAATGAAACAGAGGACTTTCAAGCATTCTTGATGAAAAGACCAGAGCTGAAAAGAAAATTTGACTTTCAAACACAAGAATGAGAAGAAGCATGAAAAAGTAAACAGCAAAGAGAAGTCAGAAGGGGACTTACCAAAAGTGAACTGTTTACATTCCTACATGGAAAGACAATATTTGTAACTCTTAAAACGTTTCAGTATCTGGGTAGTTGGTGGGACCACACACACACGTACACACACACACACACGTATGTATGCACACACACATACACACATGCACACACATACAGAGACAGAGAGCACAGAGTGAATTGAATAGGATGGGACCGTATCTTAAAAGAAATTAAGGTAAATAGTGAGAGAGAAATGTAGTGAGAGGAAAGAGGGTGAAATGGAATGGGGCAAATTATGTCTCATTTCAAGAGGCAAGCAGGAGACTTTTTAGTGGAGGGAAAAAGAGGAGAGCTGAGAAAAAAATAAGAAGTTTACCCTCATTCACATTCGACTAAAGGAAGGAATAAAATGCCCACTCATTTTTGGTATGAAAACCTATCTTACAATGCAGGAAAGTGGGGGGAGAAGGAGATAAGCAAGGTGGGGGGCGGGGATGAATGGAAGGGAGGGGCAATGGGAGGAGGGAGCAATTTGAAGTCAACACTTGGGGAGGGACAGGATCAAAAGACAGAATAGAAACAATGGGGGGGCAGGAGAGGATGGAGGGAAATACAGTTAGTCTTACACAACACGACTATTATCAAAGTCATTTGCAAAACTACACAGATATGGCCTATATTGAATTGCCTGCCTTCCCAAAGGGAATGGGTGGGGAGGGAGGGATGGGGAGAATTTGAAACTCAAATTTTAGGAACAACTGTTTAGTATTGTTGTTGCTACTAGAAAATAAGAAATACAGTTAATGGGGAATAGAAAGTCATCTGGCCCTACAGGACAAAAGAGAAGATGGGGACAAGAGAAGGGAGGGATGATAGAAGAGAGGGCAGATAGGTGATAGGGAAAATTAGATAGCTCGGTGTACTGGGGTGGGGAGAGGGGATAAAAGGGGAGAAAATTTGGAACCCAAAATTTTGTGAAAATGAATGTAAAAAGTTAAATAAATAAATTTTTATTAAAATAAAAAAAGAACTCTGGAAAAGAAAATTGGAGAACAGGTTCCTACCTGCAATCTTAAAGTTGTCTGGGACATGGAAAGGTTCTGTTGACTGGTCAGTTACATAGCTGGTATGGATGAGAAGCAGGATTCAACTCAGGAGTTACAAAACTGGTTTTTTTATCCACTACATCATGCTTTAAGCTGGATCCTATGAATCATGGTGGCATAGTGCATACAGCATTAGACTGAGAGTTGAGAAGACCTGAGTTCAAATTCTAACTGAAACAGTAGCTATCTGATCCTAGTTCAGGATGATAATAGTGACATAAGGGCTTAAGTCACATAAACTCTCTCAAACTCAGTCTTCTCCTCTGCAAAATGGGGATAATTATAGCACCAACTTTAAAGGGTGAATATCAAGTGAGACAATAATAGTAAAAGTGCTTTGCTAGCCTTAAATCACTATATAAATGTTAAAATATATTATGAGTATCATCATTGTTATCATTAAGTTATCAGAGTAGCTCCCAAATACTATAGATCTTGCCCTTAAATTGACCTCTCTCTCTCTCTCTCTCTCTCCTCTCTCCTCCTCTCTCTCTCTCCTCCTCTCTCTCTCTCTCTCTCTCCTCTCTCTCTCTCTCTCTCTCTCATACAGGGTTAATCAAAGAGAAAAGACCTCTGTGGGTATGTTAATCTATTATTTCCTTCCTGTAATCACTTTAAAAGAAGAAGAAAAAGTCCCAGAGGGCCATAATTCTCAAAGCATCCTCATATAAAAGAAGCATTATTAGAAGAAAATTATTACCTGAGGCAAAACTCCAAAAATATATGAGTTCAAATCCTACCATTGATACTTATGCCTGTGCTACCACTGACAAGCCATATCTCTAATTCCCTCAACTATTAATGGAAATAATCATATTCATTGGATTCTTCTCTTATTTG